>OVBA01000201.1:0-85303 GCA_900406435.1 Lepidium aucheri
TAAAGGGAAGAAAGCGGTGTCATCCAAGTGGGTATTCACTATAAAGTATAATGTTGATGGTGAGATTGAGAGGTATAAGGCAAGACTTGTAGCAAGAGGGTTTACACAAACGTATGAAGAGGACTACACCGACACCTTTGCTCCGGTTGCAAAGCTTCACACGGTAAGGGTTGTGCTTTCCTTAGTTACTAACTTATCTTGGGATTTGTGGCAGATGGATGTTAAGAACGCATTCCTTCAAGGCGAGCTTGAGGAGGAAGTTTACATGACACCACCACCGGGACTTGAATCAAAGTTCCAACCTGGGAAAGTACTAAGACTAAGGAAAACAATCTATGGGCTGAATCAATCACCACGAGCATGGTACCACAAGCTCAGCCACACTCTTAGAGATAGAGGGTTCAAGAATTCCAAGGCGGACCACACTTTGTTCACACTCAAGAGCTCTAGAGGTATTGTGGTTGTGTTAATAAATGTTGATGACCTTATCATCTCGGGTGATGATAAGGAAGGTATAGTTGAAAANTTCCAAGGCGGACCACACTTTGTTCACACTCAAGAGCTCTAGAGGTATTGTGGTTGTGTTAATAAATGTTGATGACCTTATCATCTCGGGTGATGATAAGGAAGGTATAGTTGAAAAAAAATCCTATTTCCATTCCGTTTTTGATATTCAAGATTTGGGTGAACTAAAGTATTTTCTAAGGTTAGAGATTTGCCGTTCTACGGAAGGCTTGTTTCTATCTCAAAGAAAGTACACACTTGATTTGCTTCATGAGACAAGAATGGAGAAGTGTGAACCCTACAAGACACCACTTGAGGAGGGGTATAAAGTCAACCGAGAGGGAGAGAAAGATGATGAACCGTTTGAGGATGCCAAGAAGTATCGAAGACTAGTCGGTAAGCTCATCTACCTAACTATCTCTCGGCCTGATCTTTGTTTTGCCGTGAACCAGGTCAGCCAACACATGCAAGCTCCGACAAAGTACCATTGGTCCATGCTTGAGAGGATTCTCAAATACATCAAAGGAGTTCGAGCCAAGGGGTTTGGATGGGAAAGCATGAGAGTACAATTATTACGGGGTATTGTGATGCTGATTGGGCTGGTGATAGAAATTATAGGAAGTCCACTACAGGGTATTGTACCTTCACTAGAGGTAACTTGGTGACTTGGAAGACGAAGAAGCAAAAAGTTGTTTCATGTTCGAGTGCGGAAGCTGAGTATAGGGCCATGAGGAGACTCATAGATGAGTTAGTCTGGTTGCGAGCCATTCTTAAAGACTTAGGACGTGAGACAACCGAGCCGATCACCATGCATTGCGACAATCAAGCCGCTATCCACATTGCCAACAATTCGGTCTTCCATGAGAGAATCAAGCATGTAGAAGTGGACTGCCACAAGGTTAGAGAACAGATTGTGGAGGGAGCAATCCTTCCATGTTATACACCAAGTGAAGATCAGTTGACAGACATCTTCACTAAGGCTACAAGTTCCAAAGTTTGCAACCATATTTATGGCAAACTTGGACTTGTGAGTCTTGATCACCTTTGACTTCATGTCCTCTAAACCCAAGGTTTGCACACTCTTTTTCCTTGATAAGGTTTTGTCACACTGGGTTTTCCTTATTGAGGTTTTTTAATGAGGTGTGAACTTTGGGTTTTCCAAGCTAACCTTTTGTTCCTTACGACTTAGCTTGAGGGGGAGTATTAGCCAATCATCCTCACTTAGCCAAACCACACACATATCCAAGTGGCTAAGTGACTACCACTACCCAAACTCACCATTCCGAGTACGTCGTACAACACCATCTGTACATGTACGGAACCACCGTCCGTACATGTATGGAACCACCATCCATACAAGTGTTGTGCAAGGCTGCCGCATTGAGATCAAGCAGAGATTGAAGAAGAGAAGAATTGTTTCAGTCCACCAAGCCCATTTGTGTTATTACCGTTGTAGTATAAAGGCATATAGCCGTTTGTGGATAAGGGCCTTATATATAAGTGGTCCCAAAAGCATAAAGCATAAAACACACTATGGATAAGGCTCCTTATGACCGTTAGGCCACCGACCACTTTTTCTTTCTATTTAAACTCTTCTTGTAACCATTTACAATTCAATGTGAAATGAATATTCTCTCTCTCTCTCTCTAATCTCTCTCTCTCGGTTCTTCTTTCTCTCTAAAACTTCTGCACAACTCTATTAGCTTTGATGACCAAAATCCACAAATATCATCAAAACAGACCACCACGAACTTACCAATGAAAGGCTATAAAGCTTGATTCATTACACGCATAAAGGTACTAGGTGCGTTGGAGAGACCAAAAGGCATAACCGTCCATTCAAACAAACCTTCACACATCTTAAAGCAGTTTTCAACTCATCTCTAGGGTGAATGCGGATTTGATGATACCCGTTTTTGAGATCGAGTTAATCAAAATAGAAGCATGTCTTATTTGATCAAGAAGATCATGAAGGCGAGGAATCAGAAAGTGATAGCGAATCGTTATCTTATCAACAGCGCGACTATCCACACACATACACTGTGTACCATATTTCTTTGGAATAAGTAATGCAGGAACATCAGTAGGACTAAGACTAGGGTGAACATGTCCTTTGGTGAGTAATGCTCTGACTTGGCGCTTTAGCTTACCATTTTCTTGAGGACTCATACGGTAATGTGGCGGTTGGGAAGTGAAACATTAGGAACAAAATCAATATAATGCTGGATATTCCACAGCGGCGGTAAGCTTTCAGGTAACTCCACAGAAAAACATCCTGAAATTCCATAAAGAGAGAGGAAAATACTGCATGTATCGAATATGACAATGAAGTGGAAACCGGCATCGCTACCAGTGCCTTAACTTCAGTGGAAGAACACAACTGAGACTTAAATTCTGCTTTAGGAACCATGAAAGTGATGAAGAAGGGAGTGGAGATGGACGTGATGATTCAGGTCGATTCAAAATCTTCTTTGGCTGAAATGATTCGCTGGATGGAAGTAATGTGATTGTACGTCCTTTAAACTGGAAATTTTAAGTATTGTTGCGACCTTTATGTGTAATGTCCTTATCGTATTGCCATGCTCAACCTACAAAAAGATGACAAGCATCCATCGACGCCACATCATAACACAGTGAATCCTTGTACAAACCAATAGAGAATGTATTAAACACATGTTTAGAAATCGAAAGCTCGGTCGTGTACTTTAACCAAGGTAACATATATGGTTGTGGATGAGCTTCCGTTTTGATTCCAAGCTTGTCGACTACTTCTTGAGAGATAACATTAGCACAACTTCCCGAATCAAAGATAAGCTTGCAGAATTTGCCATTGATTGTAAATGACTAGCAAAAAAGATTGTGCACAGCTATGATTCTTGAGGAGCTCGGGGAAGGAGACAATTTCGTCGAATGACCAGATTATGTCCAACCTCACTTGGAATGAAATAAACGTCATCACCATGATCAGTGAAGTATTCATCAAAGTGTGGTTTGTCATCTAAATCTGTAGATTCTTGATCTAACAGGCTGAGATGATATTTATTTGGACACGCTATCTGAAGGTGTCCATTTTCACCATTCTCAAAAAAACTGAGAGCATTGGTTTGTAGAGGGTGTGATGTTGCAATGGAAATCGTTTACAGGGGCTGGTCTCATCATTGTTCCTTTGGTGGTTTGTTTCTCAATGGAAGTACTAACACCTGTATCACTGGGTCAGCGTTGAAAGTCGAGAACATGAATTACTTGAATTCCACGAAGAGCAAAGTTGAAGTTCCATAGCTATGGCATGTTGATGAGCTTCCAAAATAGTAGTCGAATTAAACTATTGTAGAGAATTTTGCAATTGTGTTTTTAAACCACCGATAAAACAAGAAACAAGCTGGGATTTAGTTTCCATAAGCGTGATACGAGAAGTCATGGAGAAAAAAGTAGTTGCATAATCGTCTACAGAACGAGTTCCGAGACGCAAATTCTGGAAAAAAAATTAAAGGTTGTGCTCATAATTGTATGCAACAAACGATATCCTCATGTGTTTCTTAAGTCATTCCCAAGTATCGATCTTTGATTATTCACAATGACGGCATGATTCTTTCAATTTTTGCCACCAAGACATAGTTCTGCTTTTGAAGCGTGTAGCAACCAGAGGAACACGCATCTCATTTGGCACATTCTTAAATTTTAGAATTTCTTCGACAGTACTGAACCAATCAAGAAATTCTTCAGTGTTAAGGGAACCAGAGAACTAGGGAAGATAGATTTTAAAACCCGATTCCCGACATGAAACCGGATTTGTTCACGTTCCATCGCGATGGTGAAGTTGTAGATGATGATTCCATGACGGTCGTCTCTGTCAACGTTTTTATTGTAAATATGGTTGAATTGATTACTGTTAGCAAAAGGGTTGTCTTCATCTTCATCATCTTCATTGTTGAAGACTCTGTTTTGATGTCGATGAATATTATTTGCAGATTGCTACAGATTTTTTTGATTTTGCAGCACTCTAGTCATAGTGCCTTCCACAACATGAAGCAAGGCTTTTTGTAAACCAGCTGTAAACATCTCCAACATTGGTTGGAGTTCGTCAAATCACTCATCGATAGAAGGTTTCTGAGATATCAACTGATGCAGTAATCGATAAGGGAGTGCGAAATCAATTGTTTAGTCTAAGAATACCCAAACAAAAATGCATCTTGAGTTCGTTGAGAACCTATGTTCTACTGAATCCAAGAGAAGGAGATAGCTAAAGCTTTCTTTGATAGACAAATTCAATGAGTTGTGTTTACAAACCAAGAGATCAACTCTATATATAGAGAAGGATTAAAACCTAAACCAAAGTAGAGAAGTAATCTTCAAAGAGAAAAAAGAAGAAGAATAGAATGTAAAAACAAAATTGAACTAAAAAAACCAAAGCAAGAATAGAAAAGGAATGTGTGCTGCATCACATCGTCTCTCTCATCATCGTCTTTCATCGTTTCTCAAAGTATAGAGAAACTCCATGTTTAAGGACCATAGGATGAAAATTGTTGTTAGTTGGTATAACAACACATGTACAATTTAACAACCAAGTTTGTGTTATATTGTAAAGAAACGAGGAGAAAATCAAGGAGTTTGATGTCTACTACGCATTTACTAATTCCCCCTCAAAGGATTCGAGTTTAATGCAAGATATATGTGAAACTTTTCACCTATATATACTTATTGATATTTTTCTGCGTTAGAAAATAGTCAACTCAAAGTGAGACTAACAACGTGTGGGCCTTTAGCAGAGTAATGGGATCAGAGAAGTTCATTAAAAGAACACATCTCTGTGTATGTGTCCTATAACAGAGAATAATGGAAGAATATCTAAGAAAAAAAATATATTTTAATAGAAATTTTATTAATTCTTCCTGTTTTCTTTTTTCTCGCGTCACCATTATTCTCTATTCAAGAAATTGCTTACATTTTTCACATCTTCTGCTGATTAATCTGTAAACACTAAATTTTTACATTCTAAAATCTTTATAGTTTTTTCGTGTATCGTCTTCCACTTGCCACTCTCCACCGTAAGAATCCACTGCAGCCCAAACCCTAGCTCGATGAAGGTATGAAATTCTAGCTGTGTGACTAGCATAACTAGGCACATGATTTTGAGTTATGATTTTTGAAGATTTGTGCTTGCCCTCTACTGTATAACTGAGCATGAGTATATGTTTTGGCATATTGATTGTGTCTGTTTCTTTTATGTGTACTGAGTTTTGAATTAAGGGTTCTTACCCAACAAGTTTTTTAAACTTGTTTATAATGATATATGAAAACAACTCAATTGACTTCAAATAAATTGGTTACCCAATACATCTTTGTATGTAATAACTGCAAAAATTTTATTTGTAGTTTAACATCTAGTCCATCATCTCACCTGACTTCTCTGTAGTTGGAGATGAAGACTTGATAACCACATAACTGTGTAACTGACATAACTCGGCATGAGTCTGAGTAAGAACATGATTTTCAAAAATTTGTGCTTGCATTTATACTCTATAACTGGGCCTGAGAATGTGTTTGGCATACTGATTGTGTCTATTTATGTTATGTGTACTTAATTTTGAATCAGGGGTTCTTATGCAGCAAGTTCTTCAACTTGTTTCTAATGATATATGTGGATAACTCAGTTGACTTCAAATAAATTAGTTATTTAATACATCTTTGTTTTGCATACTTATACATGTAATAACCGCAAAACTTTTATTTGTAGTTTAACGTCTAGTCCATCATCTTATCAGACTTTTTTGTAGTCGGAGATGAATACATGATAATCGCATAACTGTGTAACTGGCATAATTGGGGCCTGAGTTTGAGTTAGAACATGATTTACAAAGATTTGTGCTTCCCCCTACTGTATAACTGGGCATGAGTGTGTGTTTTGGCCTATTGATTGTGTCTATTTCTGTTATGTGTACTTTCAACTTGTTTCTAATGATATATGCAAACAAGTCAGTTGACTTCAAATAAAGTAGTTACCCTATACATCTTTGTTTTGCATACATATATTTGAAATAACTGCAAAACTTTTATTTGTAGTTTAACGTTCAGTCCATCATCTCACCGGACTTTTCTTTAGCCAGAGATGAAGACATGATAACCGCATTACTGTGCTAGCTAGCATAACTAGGTATGAGACTGAGTTAGAACATAATTTTCTAAGATTTGTGCTTACCTCCCTACGTATAACTGGGCGGGAATATGTGTTTTGGCATACTTATTGTGTTTATTTATGTTATGTGTACTTAGTTTTGAATCATGAGTTCTTAAGCAGCAAGTTCTTCAACTTGTTTTTATTGATATATGCAAACGACTTAGTTGGCTTCAAATTAATTAGTTACCCAATACATCTTTGTTTTAAGTACTTATACACATAATAATCGCAAAACTTTATTCGTAAAATTTGTGGCCACAATAGGTTGTTCATTGCGAAAGAGGATCTGCTCTATATCTTCCATTTAATGCTCTCGTCTTCCCTATAGAGCAAGATTAAGAATGTGGATCATGGTACTTGAGTGGACCGCGTGAGTGGGCCACCTGAAGGTAAGTGAATATTTTTATTTTTTTAGGGACAATGTTGTATATACACACCATAACCCTACAACTACTTACCTAATTTAAATAAAAGTATGTTAGTTTGTTAATTAGTTTTTTGAATTATGATATTGGTTTTAAAAAATACAATTTAACGTTTTATTGAATTGTTGCAAAAATGGTGATTTTTTTCTGTACCATTTATATAAACATCAGATTTATCAAATAGATGCTAATCACATAAAAAATCATAATCTCTAATTTTTATTTGATAATTAAGTCGATCACATAAAAAAATTTATAAAAGTAAAATTATTAGTAAAATTAGAACATTTGACATATTAACTTTTTAAAACTTGATTTATTTATTTTCCCATTTCCCGTTTTATATGGTTGGATACAAATGTTATGTAAGTAAATAAAATACAAAATCACATGTGATCCATTTTAAAATAATAATAACAAACAAGTTACATTCAGAGTTATTCATGTTCTTTTACTCGATAGTCGTACAAAAATCTTTGAAAAATCGAATCAACATACATAAATAAAAAAGATGAAACAGAGACTCCAATTTCAGCTTGAAATGATCTGATGTGTGGCTCACATGGAGAGAGCAGAGCTAAGATTCATGGGGTTCATATACTTGGTTGTACCTGTCAAGATTTGACGAACTATCATTCGATTTGCTTTCTCGGTTGGATGAAACGCATCCCAGAACACATTTAACTCACGATCTGGACACAAGTTTGATAGTTGCGTACACAAACCGACCCCATTGTACGGCCCTTGTCCGCAACATGCTACCTTCGACGTTACAAACCCTAAAACAATGTATTATAGATATAGAACATTTCATTTTCCACATAAAGTAAATGATTCGAAGAAAAAAAAAAGTCAATTACCAAATCTTCGTGGAGTGCTTAGAAAATCTGCTTGCATTTGGTTGGTGTTAGCTGCAATAAACACAATTTTTCCAATTTTTCTGTTTAGTTCATTAATCATTTGGAGTAGTTGAGGATCATATAGAGCCGCAGCTTGTTGTAGGTCGGGCGAACATCTCCCATTTGACGTGCCTGATCTTGCGAGTTCAGCTGGTGCACATCCTAGTGGTCCGGCTCCGGTCACTAGAACTCGATTCACTCCAAGCGAACTTACCCTCTAGATAACAAAAACAAAAAATCACTTGCATTAACAAGAAGATAGCAAGAATCAAATAAGTGTTAAAGGGTGAAAGCTACTGAGATCCAAGATCGACTTAAAATGGTATTGGGATCGGAACAATAATATTGTTTTGTCAACAATTGGATCGGATCAACAAATTTCGATCCGTAACCCAAACCCTACATCCTAAAATTTTTTTGTTTGAATCTACATATGGAATCGAACCCTTGACTACCTGACTAAAAAGAAAAGAATAATAATTTAATCTTAATTTTCAACATAAAGTAAAAAATATTTTTTGAGTTTTCTCTTTTTATGGATAATGAACTTCATGAACCTGGATCGTCTCACTTGTCTCCTAAGAGTAAATCAATCCAGTGTATACCAAAATAACTAAAGAAAAGCCTCATACATTTTGGTCGTACAAATGTGAACCAATTAAATATTAACACATCTTAATTATACTATAAGATTGTTGTTACGTACCAATAGTATTTTTTTGAATTCGGAAATTAGATATCGGACGTAGTTGGGAAGAGAGAATTGACGTGATCTAGCGGAATATGGCAGCAAGAAATAGTTGTTAACAAAATCGTTTCCACCGACTGTGATTAATACAAGTGATTGACTCACGAGCCGCTTCGTTTGCGGTTTCCCAATCAAGCGACTTAGACGTTGTTGGTATTGTTGAAAGTAGTTGAGCTGTTGGTACATTCTTATTATGTTTATCTGCATTCCAAAAATTATTATAAATAATAACATTTAATGTAAATTTGTTTGTTTGAGGATGTGTCTGGCTTTGTTGTATGCTTACGAATTGAATTCCGGTATCATTAAGAATTCCAATGCCGGCTGAGGCAAAATTAGCACCGTTAAGCATTCTCCGACCGTTTAGCTCTGGACTTAAGTATGGTAACGGCGACTCTGCATTGCCAATCGCTTCACCTAATCAAATATTACACAAATCCATATTACTTATTAATCGAAACATTGAACGAAGATTAAACTATTACGATTGAGAATAATAAGTAACTAGACGTAACTGATAAGATCTGCAATGTTAAGACCGTTTGAAAATCGGCCAGTTGGTCTCCGAGTAGGAAAATCAATTCCATAAGGTGGTGAATCGGCACGTGCAGTTGTCACCAGATAGTTGTTGTTGCCACTGTCGACAAGCGAGTCGCCAAACACGAAAAAAGCACGTGCCTCGCCCACTCTAGGACCGAACATAACCAACGATAAGAACAAAGACACAAATGTTGTAACCAATAATTCGTAGTTTCCAGTTGAGGTTGCCATAATGCTACGATTTTGTTTTTTTTTTTGGGTTAATTTGAGTCTTTGTGAAAAAGAAGTGACAATAGAAATGAGAAATGAACACTGGAATTTATATAAGTTTGGTTTTCACTTTTCATGTGATATTTATTTAAATGTATTCAGTCCCGTGTTATGACAGCCAAAAATATTTATATTTTCTAGTTTTTATTCACTGTCTAGCGATTAAAGAAAAAAGAACAAAACTATATATTATAATATTTACAAGAATGATCAAAGTACTCGGGAGGTGGTCCAAGAGAATGATGATATTGTACATAAGTTTACTTCCTTTGTCTATTACTCCCTCCCTTTCAAATTAAGTGTCATTCTAGAACTAAATTTTTGTTTCAAATTAAATATTATTCTCATTTTTCAATGTAATTTTAACCAATAAATACCTATCATAACCTCAGCTTAAAATAATATAAACAATTAGCATTAATGTAAATTAATGTAACTAATAGGGAGTATTATAGACAAATTAAACAATTTCTTAAATTGTGTGAAAAATCCTAAAATGACATTTAATTTGAAACGGAGGAAGTATTACTTTTTCACGGACTACAATAATTTTCATTACAACCTCGTTTGGTTTCTACAATTGTCTATTACATCTCTTATAGATAAAATAAGGAATAGTAATTAAGAAAAATACCTCAATCTCATATATATATAATGTACTGTTTATCCTTGGAAGCATTTTGCTTTCTAGACTAGCTACAATGTCAATTTAATGCCAACTATATCTGCCTCAAGTTTCACAAGAAGGAACAACAGCGTTGGGACACAAAGGACCCTTTATTCTTAACAAGAACTCACATGAGGCTTGTGTATTACAGCTTAAATAGAACATTACAGTACATTACGACTATTAAACATTTTCCGATTTTTCTTTTACTTTGTTTCACTGTTCCACCCATACAACCTTTGGACCGTCTACACTTATGCACCTCCAACTGTACTTTTAATTAATGCCACATTAGCCGCTTAGATTTATTGAAAACAATAGATCTAACACTATACATAATTTTTTGTTTTCCACTTGATTTTTTTTACAAACATTGAGCCATAACTAACCGGTCTATAAGTCAAGTTCTTACATAATATAATCTGTGATACTCGATCCTAAATATGCAAATGCGTCTATCTTTAATGCATTTACCACTTGCACTAGACTAAAGATCACCTACAATTGATTCTTTTATCTACTGGATTTTAATATTAAATAGTTGCATAATAAAAGAGTATATAATTTGAGAGTTTTATCAACATGGAAAATAACTATAAATATTTCTTGTATATAATATGTTTATACGTAAACAAACAATAAGAAATTAAAATAACTTTTATTGGATTCGGCAAATAAATACAAGAAGTCTAGAATCTATTTGCTTAGAGCCGAATTCACTTTTTCACTCGAGTTCGGGCTAACTTGTTCTTTGGTGATTGTTGATGTGTTGGTCTACCTTTCTCATTCGTTGTTTCTTTATCTATAGATGCTTTCCTTCATTATATTTTGGGAAATATCCTGATATCTTTATTATCACCGGACTGGACATCATCTCCGTCCGTTTTATTGCGTCAATCAATCTCCTTGAATTAATGAAATCTTGTTTTCATATCTCATCAATGCGCTGATTGTTCTTTCCACAAAAAACAATCTTTCCTTTGTTGACAAGCACGCTAATACTAATATGTATTCCTGGTTTAAGTCACTCTATGGGCCTTTCTTCTTTAATATCCAATCCACCTTTGATGGGTCTGAGCAATTTGGGCCCATCCATCAGTAGTAGTACTCAGCTTCCTTAATCTCCTGTTTTTGAATAAGAAAGTGATTCAATTCCTTTTCTTCAAAACTGGAACTTTTCCTTTTCTGTGTAATTGATGATCGGATACAATCAAATTGATGGTTTCGATATTTGCGTGTCCATATAAAGCGCGTGGGTTAGTAGATTCCTAGATACTTGTGTTGGCTGTAACGGTCGCTTCACCATTTTCTCACGCTTTAACTTCTGTCATTTCTTATAGGTAATCATTCATACTCTTCTCTCTTTATTTCTCTATGTTTCTAGCGAGTCTCCCTCTCTACTTTTTTTTTCAATATACTCTTCGTGAATTTGTTGCTTGATTCTCAAAGATGTCTTCTGATTCATCTCTGGTCGTCCTCCGTTATTTCCCAAGGCGAGGCCAGGGAATGTCTCCTCGTGATTTGGAGTTGTTCAAATCTTGTCATGGCATCTCTTGGAATGTCAATTTTTTGGGCTCTCCTCCGGAATATGAACCAAATATGTATGTTTAGGCCTCTATGGACTATTTTGATCATTGCGGGTTATCTTTCCCCGTCTCCTAGTGTATTCTTCTTCTTTTTTATGGGAGCATTGTGTTGCTCTCGGCCAATTTTATCACTCTCTCCTTCACCAGGTATTGGTCCTCTTCACTCTTGCGAATGAGATAGGTGCTCTACTAAGTTGTTACTCATTGCTTCATTTATGTTATGTTACCATGCGCAAGCATCATGATGATACCTACCCTTGCTTATGACCTGTGTAAACATCTCAACAAACTCATGTGGACACTCCTCAGCCCGAGGATCTCAAATACACATTAAGATGTTGACCCGTTTTTCTTTTCTTTGCTGATTCCTCTCAATGTACTTCTCGTTTGGAATGGATAAGGTGTACTTTGGAGCACGACGACAAATGGAAGGAGAAAACAGATCTGGACAGGGGCATATACTAATGCAGGGAGTTCAACTTAGCTATCCAGAGCTAGCAGATCTATTTGTCACGATTGGGTGATCTGTTAGTCACCATTTTTTGAACCAGTGGATGCGTTAGTCGCCATTAGCTGGTCTTATTAGTTGCCACTGAAGTCTATGTTTTTCCTTTTTCTTTTGGTGTACTCATTTTGCGTGTTGTCTTTGATGCTTTTGTTTGCCTTCTAGCTTTTATATATATTTTTTTATTAAGATATAGCTGAACTCACTAAAGCAAGCTACCTACATACCCTAAAGGGATCAAACTTTAAATGTATTTTGATTTTTTACATCCGGGTATTCTCTTTTTCTTTAGGGATAATATTTCCTTAGGTGAATAGCGTTCCAAAAATTAACCACATATTTTTTTGTTTCTGAATCTTCCAACATATACACCTTGTTTCGCACGATCTATGTTACACGATAAGGTCTTTCTTAGTTTGCTCAGAGTTTCTTGGCGTTAAGGTCCCTTTTGTTGCCAAAGACTTTTCTGAGCACTAGTTCCCCTTCTTTGAATCTCCTTTCACTAACTTTGGAGTTGTAACATCTCACAGCGATTGTTGGTAGTTTTGCATTCTTACCATTGCAAGGTATCTTTTTTTGTCTGCGAAGTCTAGAATTCTTCTAACATCTCGTTATTGAGTCACTATTGTCACGGCTAAATGTCCTATGTATGCTTGGGACTAGTACTTTTCTGGGTACCATGGCTTCGACACTGAAGGCGAAAGAGAACAATGTTTCTCCTGTGGAGTTTTGTGGCGTAGTTCTGTAAGTCCACAACATGGCTAGGAGGTTTTTGGCCCATTTTGACTTTTTAGAGTCTAGTCTTTTTTTGAGATTGTTCAAAATGGTGTTGTTGGTTGCTTCTGCCTATCCGTTAGCCTGGGGATATCTTGGCGTTGACGTTGTTAGCCATATTTCTTTTTCTTTGCACAATGCCTTAGTGGGCCTTGATGTTAAGTTTGTCCCGTTGTCAGTCACAATTTCTTTATGGAGTTCATGCCTGCATATAACATCCTTCCATAGGAAGGTCTTCACGGTTTCTGTAGTGATTTGCGAGTAAGATTCTATCTTGACCTACTTTGTGAAGTAGTCAATGAGAACGAGTATAAACTTATGCCTTTGTACTGAGGACGACTCCATCAGCCCGATGATGTCAATTGTCCATCACATGAAAGGATAAGGGGATGGATGTTGAAGTTAGAGCTTCAACCGGTTGATGTATAGTTGGGGTGTGCTGATTGGCATTTATCGCATCGCTTAGAGTATTCCTCGCTTTCTCTAATCATTTTCGAACAATAGTATCCTTGTCATTTAATGCTGATGGCAAGGGCTTGTCATTTGGAGTGGATTCCACAAGAACCTTTGTGGATTTCGGTAAGTAGCTTTCTGGCCTCGTCGGTGCTTACACATTGTAGGTATGGTCTGCTGAAGTTGTATGTGTATAATTGATCTTCAATAATGCGGTATCTAGTGCTCTGTATTTTAAACTTCTGTGCTAGCCAGTGGTCTTCTTGTAACACTCTGTGTTAAATATATTAGATGGTCGGCTCCCTTTAGTCCAATTTTGAAGTTTATGGCGATACTGGATCAGACTGATTGATGGTTCCTTGTAGCTCTTCCAAGATAGGCATTACAACGTCAGCGTGTTGAATACTAGGTTTTTCTTTGAACTCATCACGGATTACCCTTTTACTAGTGGGTCTGATGTAGACGCCACTTCAGTCAAGGTATTTGCCGTAGTATTTTCTCTGCGTGGCATCTTAGTCAGTTCAAAGTTATTAAACTACACGGTGAGTTCTTTCACCAATTGGAGGAAACTTCCTATTCTCGAGTCTTTTATGTCATAGTCTCCATTACATGAGATGGCTACCAGTTGTGAATCTGTATAAGCATGAATGGGTTTTATTCCTACACTTACACAGAGTTCCATGCATACTATAAGGGCCTCGTACTCTGCTTCGTTGGCGTGGATTTGTATCCTAGACGGAATGATTCTACAAGATCTCTCCTGCCAGTGAAGTTAGTCAGTTTCTAATTGTGGACCTTATTTTTGATGATGTACGAAGTAGACATCGGCCAGGTCTTGGATGTCGGCGTGAATCTTTCAAGGTATGAGTATACTTACCTTGGGATTTGGTAGCTGTCTTGGACTTGAACTCAATGTTATGTTTGTTTAGCTCGACTGATCATTTGGCTAAATGCCCGAACTGGCATGGGTTGTGCAAGATGGTTCAAAACGGATGTTCCGTGACGATGGCTATAGTGTGGCTTTGGAAGTAAGGGCATAGGTTCTGTGCTGCCGTAATTACTGCCAACACTAGAGTTTCCATAGCGGGGTATCATGTTTCTACGTCTCCTAATGATTTGCTTATGTAGTAGATTGGTTTCCAGTCCCCGTGCTCTTCCCAAACTAATACCAGGTTGACTATGGCTTCTGATACCCCAATGTATAGGTCGAGAGTCTTCTTGTTTCTGGCTTCACCAAGATGGCAGATTGGCTAGGCTGGCTTTGAGTTGATTTAGTGCTTCTTGTCATTTGTCGTTCCATTCAAACTTTTTGTTCGCCTTAAGCCGTTTGTAGAATAGGAGGCATTGGTCGGCCGATCTAGAAATGAAGCGATTTAGTTCGAAAATTCTTCCTGTGAGGCGTTGTACGTCCGTTGATGTTTTTGGAGCTAATGTTGATGCTAGTGCGCTTATATGCTTCGATTCCTCGCTTTGTGACCAAATATCCTAAAAATTATTCTAACACCACGCCGAAAGAGCCTTTTGCTGGATTGAGTTTCATCTCGTATTCATTCAAAATATTTCAACCCTCGGCAAGCTATGCGACATGTTCCTTCAGCCAGGATGATTTGACTTACATGTCATTAATGTAGACTTCCACCGTTCGCCCTAGTTGTACCTCAAATATTTTGTTTACGAGTAGCTGATATGTCACTCTTGCATGCTTTAGTCTGAATGTCATGACTTTGTAGCAGTATGTCCCTCTATTGGTTATGAACGAGGTTTCCTCTTGGTCTTCGTGGTGTATGGGTATATCGCGCAAACGCATCCATAAAGGATAGTATCTTATATCTAGTCGTAGCTTCTACCAGTCTATTGATGTGCAAGATAGGGAAGGTGTCTTTTGGACACCTCTTGTTGAGATCCATAAAACTGATGCAGAATCTCCATTTCACGTTCTTTTTTTAACAACTACTAGGTTTGCTAGCTAGTCAGTCTATTAACTTCTCTTATCAAACCTAACAGTAATAGCCTTTCTACCTACTCTGACTGCTTTGGTACATTCTGGATCCAACCTCCTCCATTTTTGCTTTATCGGTTTAAAGATCAAATCCATGTTTAGTTCTTGTACGATGATTGATATGTTAATTACCATTGTAGAATATGCAGACCATGCAAAAGTGTCTATATTCTAGCTCAGGAACTTGATTAGTTCCCTCTTAACATATGGGCCAAGGTCTCGCCCCACTCGGACTTGTTTTTCTGGATCATTGGGGTCTATTTGCGCTTGTTCTAATAATGACTCTCTTGGTAGATTCAGCCTTCCGTTGTGGTACGTTCCACTTTTCCACTCCAAGGAAGCCTCAAGCTGCCGTAATTGCTATGTGGGGCTTTCCTTGAAGGGCGTGAAGTTATCTTTATAACATCTTCATGCGGCCTTCTGGCTTTGGCTTATCATGGCATCTCCTCAAGGTGTTAGAAATTTGACGCAGTGATGGTAGGTGGAAGCCACCGCCTTCATTGCATTCACATGCAGTCTTTTAGAGATTGCATTAAAAAGCGCTTTTGTCTGGACAACTACAAAGCTAACTAACTTCCTTACTCAACATGCTACTACCACAAGCTTAATTGATCCCAGCAAAAAGGTTATTTATCTAGCAAAGCTGGTGAATTGAGTTGGTTCACTTTCGAGCTAGTTATCCTTAAATCCCACTCTCTGAAGGCGTCATGGAACAATAGGTCTACGGAGCTACCCGTATCTACTAGAATAAGTTTTATAGCAAATTCTCCAACATATAATTGGATCACTAGAGCATCATCATGGGAGTGGTTTAGCCCTTTTGCGTCCTTCGATCTGAATGTAATATCAGCATGGTGCTCCATGTCAATTCTATGATGATCTGCCCTGCGTTGGTGTAATTTGATCAAATTTATCGAGTCCCAGCACATTTTCAAACCTCCTTAGGTGAATGAAATCCTTGATTTCTGCTTAAGGGGAGATGATCCATCTTCTTCATCGTCTTGTTGCTCGGTTCTTGAAAGATTTTTATCATTTATGGTGTTATCCCTGCGGTCTTTCCACTCTTTTATCATTCCTTTGTGCCACTTCCCTTTTTCTTTGAGGTATTTCACGGTCTTGTACTCTTTGATGGAATGTTCTTTGGCGTGGTGATTATCGCAAAATTTCTTTGGGTTGTAGTCCCCAAAACTTTGCGAGGCTCCTTTCCTGTAACTTCTTGACCTGGAAATGGTGTATGAGTGTTTTTCTTTTCTTTCGTCGGGGCGCTATATCCCTATGAGATTCTCTAGAGTTTCGTGGGTTCCCTTTCTTTTTGTCTAAGATATTCCTCACTTTTGTGATCTCCTCTTAGTTCGAAAAATTGACTGAGCAATGAAGCCTGTCGTCTAAGGTTGCTGGTGGATTCTGTCTTAGGTTCACCCTGAATTGAGATGTGGGCCATAATGCTAAATCGAGCATGAATAGTGCCATCTCATCATCTACGTGTACACTTTTGGCCTTCATTGCTTTGAATCGATAAGCAAACCAAAACAAGGACTCATGTTTTTCCTGCACCATGCTCATGAGACTCTTGGCTGTTATGCAATGTTCAATAAATATTAAGTACTGTTTGAGGAAGGATTCCGCTAGTTCCTCGAATATGTCAATCAAATTCAATTTAAGGGCTGAAAACTAATCTAGTGTTGTGCATTGGAGGTGCTTTGCAAAGAAGCGATAGAGACTTGGGTCTCGCTCTTCTGGTCGGAGGTACGCTTTATCAACTACTAGGCAAAAATTTTTTAAGAAAACTATTGGGTATGAATTTCCTTGTTATGGGGGAACTTCAGTTTTCTCGCTGGTGAGACATGCGTGTTAGCGTTCCTCCTGGCAAATGGGGTGTCTTGGGTTTACTGAATCACATGGTGCAGCTCTGGGCTGATGTGGTTGTGTTGGGTACATGTGTCTTCATTGCTTGGTAGTCTACTTGAGTTTTTTGTATCATGGATAGAAGTCTGGTTAACCTATCAACTTTTGGTGGAGGCGTTCCTTCGATTCTTTCTTCTGAGTAATCCTTCTCTTGTCTCCCGTGTTTCTCTTTTTCAAATTCTTCCTCCGTTCCATAGTTTTCCATGTTTACGGGATGAGTGCCCTGCCTAAGAGAGTAAGTCTCATCTCTTCATTAGCGCACCTCATTTCTTCCATTTGTTCCTGATGCGCTTTGTTTTGCCTCTCGAATGTCTTGCGAGGTCTCTACTCCATTTCTCAATCTCGTTGGCCTGTTGGGCCAGTTGTCTAATCGTGATATGGAGCTCAGCTGTCTTGCGGTTCTTGGATGTTGTTTCTGGCCACATGTTCTTCAGGCACTAACTATGCCGACCCCTTTGTTGGTCGTACTAGTGGTCAACTCTCCGATTTGTGGTGCGAGTGCTACTTGTTGGCTTCTAGTCACCATTCTTTCGTTAGCTTGGTATTTCTATCAAGAGAAAACTTGTTCCAGGTCACGGTGGGCACCAATATTTTGGGAAAATTAGAGAAAAAGGATAAAAAAATGTGTCTCTTCTAAAACTACACCTTTTTAAACATGTTTTTAAATCTAAACTTTTTTCTTAACTAGTTTCTATCTTACTTTTTTCAATTTTATCTCAATTATAATTTTCTAATATTTCGTGATAAGTTATACCTAATATTTTTCCATGATGTTTTTTTGGTGATATCTCTAATTAATTTTCTGTGAAAGATTCTCTTCCCAAACACAAATATATATGTAAAATAATTGAAAACAAAAATATCTTGAGAACTTACATAGCACAATTAGAGATCCCTATACATTATTTGGGTTTCTAGTTGTTGAAAGACAATTATATATTCAGAAAAACATTCTGAAATTTGTTATACTTTGCTGAGTCTAAGTCTTCATTCAAATTTACAAGGTATACATCATTCATTCTCCATTAATTGTTGTTTTCAGTGGTACACATGAGATCATAATATGCTAGAAGAAAAATTATAATTAAGTTAGACTCAAACACTATAGAAACATAATGACTTTATCTCGTTCACATATAATTTCAGTTTTAGTAGAACTATGTCTAAGTTTAATTATGGTTTTCATCCAATGTAGTGATGGACAAACATTTTCCAAAACTTATTTTAATAAGGGAGAAGAGCCACAAGTGGAGCATATAAACAACCATTGTAGGTATTCTCTTATGGGAAAACTTGAAAGATTTTTTCCGAATGAATACAATGAAGTCAAGAGAACATCAGTATTTTAAGGATATTTTGGCAATAAAAGAAAATGGTTTAGCCTATTCGGCTCGACTAATACACAATATGATGTGTAGACAGCTAGCTACAAAGAAAAAGTATGAATTTTGGTGTATATTTGGAGATCGACCGTTAAGATTTTCTTTAAGGAATTTTATGCGGTTACGAGACTTAAGTATGAGGGTGATTATGTTAGCAATGATATTGAAAATAGTGAAGATGATGATGGGTTTTGGAGTTTGCTGCTAAAGAGAAAAAAAAATATTAGCATTAAAACATTAGTTGATCAACAATTAGACAATGCTAAGAAGTGGAAACGTGTGGATAAAGTCACATTTGTGTACGTTTGCATCATAGCCGGATTGATTGTAGCAAAAGATAAAAAATCTAATATTCCACACAAATACATCAAGCTGGTAATGAACATCAATATGATTGAAAATTATCCATGGGGTCATGATGCGTTCAAGTGTCTAGTTGATTCTATCATAAAAAACACGAGAAAAGTTGAAAAATCCCAAAAGCTACACTTTGGATGATTTTTCCTATGGATTTCAGATTTGGATCATGGAGGCAATTCCAATTATTGGAATTTTTTTGGCAAACAAAATTAGTGATGATTCTTTTGGAAGTCCACTATGTTCAAATTGGAAGGATGTTGCTAGAGTTTCGTACGCTGAGATTAGCAACTTTGAATGCACATTTCAAACAATTGTAAGTATTAACATTATCATTTTCTTTGTAAGAATTATATTTGTTAATATATATATATATATATATAAAAGATTTAATGACTGAGTAGAATTTTTAGTATAATTACGTTTTTTCCTATTAGAGATTGAGTTGACTGATGAATGAATTTCTTTTATAAAATCGTGAACAATAATTATTACTTATGTCAATACAGGATTTAATCAATCCATACATGGATTCTAGTGGAAATTTTTATATCTGTGAATCGAGTGATTTTTCTTGGCCCGATGAGATGAATGATGTTGGTGTAGATAATTTGAAAGTTGCTATTACTTGGGTCATGATATTGGAAGTCATATGTGGGAGAGCTTACAACAAAATAGCACTAGTCATAGTCGAAATAAGCGAGTTGAAGATGAAGTTGACAATCAGATTTTTCGGAAGTGAATGAAGATGTAGTTTCTAAAGTGAGTAGACACAAAAGAAGAGTATCAGATTTAGGTGCACAAGAACGAAAAAGACAGTTCTTGCATCAACGAATGGAAAAAGAAGAAAGTATTGATAAAGAAATAAAATCTTATATTCAAGAAATGTTTGACGCTGCTTTCTTAATGTTTGAGGAAAAATTTGACCGAAAAATTGACAAGCGGTTGGAAAAATTAGAAAATAAGTTTTCGAATTTAAAGAATTCCATATCTGAAATTACCAAAGATGCAGAGAAACCCACAACATCGAAGCCTTTCGACACTAATTGTTTCCAGTCTAATACTAGGGTACGTAAAAAACAAAAAAATTTCCTATATTACTGTATTATTTTTATGCTTTATAGTTTTGGGCTTATGTTACTATATTATTTTTACGTTTTTAGCTTTTTTCATATTTTAATGTTTCATGTTACATTAGTTTGTTTGTTTAAGAATTTATTTCAATTAGGTAACTAGTATCTTGAATGATGAATATTTTGTTACGTTTTATGATTTAGTTTTTAAGATATTATTTTTTATGCTTTATGAAAGAACTTCCAAGTCATTATGGATCATAATAATAATAACCTTAGTGTAATTGTTTTATAGCTGGAGAACATCAAATACACACTTGAGTTGTTCGAGGTTTCAAAGTTCCCCATAACATGACTCATTTGTTGTATATAAGTTACGCTCGTGTTGGTGTACTTTATGTTCTTAACATTTGTGTTTTGTTATTTGATGGTATTTTTGAACTTCTTTACGGTAAATTAGCTTTTAGATACATTATCTATTCTTTAAATCATAAATTTTTTTCTTTATTATGCTAAGTTTTAGACATCTTTATATATTAGTGTACATATTCGATGTATCACTTCAGTGAAATATGAAGAATAGCTCTTTAGAGAATTCAATACTTTATTGATATTTGGTTTAAAAAATACACAGCTGTAAGGGGATCTTATATAATTATGTAACCAGCTAGCTCTAAAGCCAAAGACCCAAACTAAATAAATACGAAAAAACAAACAAAAAAAAGAACAAAAAAGAAGAGTTATTGTGCAAAACTCACAAAAGAGATCTTTCCACAAGTTAGAGTTTTGAGCCACGTTTCACTTAGATTCTTACACCCTAAACTAGATTCAAACCAAAATCTAGAGCTGCTCGAATCTATTATACCTGCATAAAAATTAATAATTAAAATTAAACGTACCTTAGTCGTTGATAATATGAGATGATGTGCTTATATTGGTATATCACATGTCGCTCTATTGTGTCCCGTGTTATTACATCAACTACACTTGTTCATGTTAGATCTTTGTGAACCATGTGAACCTTGTGATCCTTGAATCTTATCTTCCACAATTTCATGCCTTCTTTTCTTACGTCTTCTAGGTCCTGTTCGTGTTCCAGGTGGTAAAATTTCAACATTGTCAACATCAGGTGGAATACACCATTCATCTTCAAAAAGTATTATTGGGTGAATACGTTCCTCATAAGCCGTTCTCCATGCAATCGTGGTATATATGTAATCGGCGAGTGTGTGAATTTCAATATTTCTAGAAAAAGCTCTCTTTATGGCATGTCTGCAAGGTATTTTTTCCAAACAAAATTTTTGACATGAACATGTTTTTCTTTCCAAGTCGACTACATACTCGAATGTTTCACCCTTAAGTTGGAATCTTTTTATGGAAGAAGGAAGAGAAATCAATGTTTTTGCCTTTTTTACCCTTCTTTCAAACTTTTTCTCCACATCAATGGTTAGAAGATGGTTATGCTTCATACTTGCCGCTTGTCGATCATAAAACCATCTTGCTAATATTTCTCTGATACTTTCCAACAAAGGTATTTCTGGGTATTCTCTAGGTGACCTCATTGCCAAATTTATCGACTCAGCGGGGTTTGTGGTTCTAATATCAAACCGGTAGCCTGGAAAATGACAACGGGCCCATTTTTTAACATCAGCGTCCTCGAGATATCTCCCAATAAGCGGACTGATGATGCAGATTTTCTTGAATAACTTTTCGAATTCAACAATTCTATATGCTTTTGAGGCCTTTGCCACCAAGCCAGCCAAACCCTTTCCTTAAAATTTGTTACCACATTATTCAACAAGTGATAAATGCATATACCATAGCTTGCCAGGGGATAAATTTTTCCAAGTGATTTACCAATTGAGCTATGTTTATCTGACACAAAAGCCAATCCTTGCTCGTTTGCAACAACAACTTTTAATTGCATGAAAAACCACTCCTATGATCGATCATTCTCCGAATCAACAATCTCAAATGCTATTGGATACAAATTAGAGTTACCATGCATTGCTGTTGCACCAAGTAAAACACCCTTGTATTTGCTCTTTAACAAATGTCCCATCAACCACAATCACCCTCCGAATAGCCTTGTAGAACCCTCTGATACACTGAGCGAATGAAAGAAATAGATTTCTGAATCTACCATCATTCTCATATTCATAACTCGTATGCGTACCAAGATTTGCTTCTTTCAGCATGTGCAAGTATTTTGGTATTTTCCCAAAACTTTGCTCTGGTATACCTCTTACGATGTTAACTGCAAACTCACGAGACTTCCACGCTTTTGAATAAGAGAGATGTGATCCATGATCTGTACGCATAATATTCATGATATCATTCGGTTTAGGACCTACTTTCACACCCTCATATTTTTGTTTGATTAAGTGGCCAACTATTTTTGCCGAAGCTCTCCTAGAGAATTCATTTTTTTACGGTGCACATGTATGTTCTGCTACATACTTATTGATGCGAAAATTTGTGGAACCTTGTAAACCTTCTGCATATATTCTCCAATTGCAAGCATTGTCTTTGCAGCGTATACTCCAAAATTTTGTGCAAGATTTTGTAACTTTGTAGTCAAAATTATGTTTCATGGGACACATTTCCAAAGCAACCTTAATATCATCTTTGTTTTTGTAATGTTGATGCACCTTTATATCCTATTACCACCCTAGAATAAATCTCATTGTTGTTAGTAATATTTTCATATTTAAAATCATCTCCACCAAATTCAGATTTCACACATCCTTCAGACCTTTTAGGTAGACTACCAGCATCATCACTTACATTGTGATGTTCATTTTCTTTTCCATCATTTGAATAACATGGCTCCTCATTCAAATCTATTTCAAACCTACTCATTCGATCCTCGGTATTAGGTTTAAATGTTACACACACCTTTATCACAGTCTTCTCTTTTCTTAAGTACGTAAATAAATTTTTGACTTGCCGGTGATTTGAGACAATAACTGTAGGAGATTCAGAGTTGCCGATGAGATTAGTAGGTAAAAAACTGATTTCCACATTAGTTATATCCTCCTTTTCGTTGTAGTCCTCAAATACCATCTTCTTCAATTTTTCAAATGTAGTATTGGACTCCAGAATTAGTAGTCTACTACATTTATCTTTATCAACTATAAATTTCCATTTATTATTTCGTAACAATCTCCATACACCACAAACTATGTTGGTCTGCACTGAATCCATCTGTGACATGTAAGAATATTGTTGTCAAATACATTTGAATACGAATCCTAATGTTTTTATAAGAAGGAGATTACGTTTTCTACTTAATCTGAAATTCGTCTTCTACCAAATCTGCAATTCGTCTTCTACCTAAGCTAGAATTCTTCTTCTATCTAAGCTAGAATTTTTCTTCTACCTAATATAGAATACATTTTATACATAATATAGTACATTTTCTATCTAATCTAGAATACGACTTATATGTAATTTAGAATATGATTTATATGTTCTCTGATTACAAATTATATAATATAAAATAAGTCTTCTATAAAATCTAGAATTTATCTTCTACCTAATCTAGATTCGTCTTCTACCTAATCAAGAATTCGTTTTCTACCTAATCTAGAACTACTATTCTACCTAATCTAGAATTCGTCTTCTACCTAATTTAGGATTCGTCTTCTACCTAATATAGAATGTGCCTTCTACCTAATCTAGAATTCGTCTTCTACCTAATCTAGAATACATTTTATACTTAATATACTACATTTTATATCTAATCTAGAATACGATTTATATGTAATTTTTTTTATCAATGGCAATATCAATATGAGCCACATAGGCTGGCCCATTAGCCAAATTCCTACATAAATCTCGTAGGTGGTGAGATTCGGTCCCTGATTGTGCATGTGCGCATGCCTTTAGTGGACTTACCACCAACCACTGGACTAAAGGTCACTTGCGATTTATATGTAATTTAGAATAAGATTTATATGTTCTCTGAGTACAAACTATATAATCTAAAATAAGTTTTTTATTTAATCTAGAATTTATGTTCTACCTAATCTAGAATCCGTCTTCTACCTAATCTAGAATTCGTTTTTTACCTAATCTAGAATTCGTCTTCTACCTAATCTAGAATTCGTCTTCTACCTAATCTAGAATTCGTCTTCTTCCTAATCTAGAATGCATCTTCTACCTAATCTAGAATGCGTATTCTACTTAATCTAGAATTCGTCTTCTACCTAATTTAGAATACATTTTCGAGTTATCTAGAATATATTTTCTACTTAATCTAAAATATGTTTTCAACCTAATTTAGAATACGTCTTATATCTGATCTAAAATATGGTTTCTATGTTTTTGGATTCTACATTAAGTAATCTCAATTTCATTTTGTAGGTAGCTTTTTACTAAACTAAATGTTCTGAATTACGTAATCTAGAAAATATTTCTACATAATTTAGATAATTACTTTGGATTTAGAAATGATGTTGATATGTATTCTAGTGGAAGCATCCAAAGTCTTTTAATGATACAAATTTACATGATTATATTTTGTGATATGATATGTGAACAAGTGTGTGTAAATCAATATTTTAATAAAATTAATAATAGTTTGTTACAATTAACATAGATGAATAATAATACGTCCACATAACCTTATTATTAAACTCATTATAATATTAGTAATTGTGGTTTGAAATATTTAAGAGGTTCATCACTATTTATAATGATTAACACTGTTTGTTAAGTGTTACTAGGTTTAATTTTCTGTAAGTGTCAAAACCCATGTAACATAGATGTATAATAATACGTCCACGTAACCATAGCAATTGTGGTTTAAGATATTTTAAGATGTAGATCACTATATATGCAATTTTGTTCTTATTTCGGACTAATGATTATATAACATGTGTTACTTGTTTTAATTTTCTCAAAGTGTCAAATTTCTATATAATATAAATCATGATATATTCAACTAATGACTCTAACTTCATAATAATTTAGAAATTAACGTTAATAATAATTTTCAACAATAACAAATAATGAATTTTTAGGTATTAATAACATATTTTACAGTAAAAAAAATTTACAAAAAGATTTTAAGAATAAGAGTGAATTAGTTTATGAGTCTTGATAAAAATAGAACAAAGGACACCGAAGAAGTAGTATTTCAACATTAAGAATGTTCGAAAAACTACAAATTTTAACAAAATAAAATAAAACTTATATCATACAAAATAAAATCTAAAGTTGTGAAAATTTTATATTATGATAAGATTCAAAATTTAACAAAAATGCATGGATTCTACGATATTATTTTTAAGTCATCGATGTTTTTAAACAATAAGAACAAAAAATATTTAAATATTAGATTGTACCTGTTATAGTTTCTGAAGTTGATAATAATCAATCAAGAGTCAAAACTCATTTGAGATCTCTACTTCGAGAATGATCATGAAACTACAAAATTTAACAAAAAAAAAATTTAAACTTATATCATACTATATAAACTTACAAGTTATGAGAAACTTACATAATTAATAGTAAGCCTCCACAAAGATGATAATTGACTGATCAAAAATAGTAAATTGAGAATTGATTGATAGAAGAATAAAAATGAGAAGAAAAGAACAATACTACACGTTGAAAGAAGAAGTTGATGTTTAACTATATACATGAGATTGAATTTTTAAAAAGAACGAATTATGCTTCAATTTTACAAATTTGAATTTTTTTCCAGAAATAAAGGTTTAAAATGTTGTTACACTCTAATAAATCTCAACACATAATTCAAAAAAAAAACTCATTTTATTTGACTGTTTTATATTTTTTATTTATTTACTCCAACGTCATTGTTGTTTTTAATAACCAATGTGGGTCCTTAGAAGTTATAACTACCAAAAAGTTTATTTTTGAAAACAATATAGTTTTGGAAGAGTACATAATTTTTCATAATTCTCTAATTTAAGCGTAAACAAACCATCCTAAAACAAAATAGCTTTTGCTTTTATTGGATCCAGCAAATAGCTTTCAATCACCTAACGTAAGTTTCTCTTCTTCTCTCTCTCACACTTTTATCTCCTCGAATTTGTCAGTGTTTTCCTCCGTGCAAGCTTAATTTGATTCTTCTTTGACTAATTTAGTTTATATTTTAATTTTTGATAGTTTAATTTGTTTCCTTATCATCAATATTTTTTTAATTTATTATTGTGATTTTTTGTGTTTTCAATGATGGATGCAGCATGCAGGTAGAAATGGTGCACGCTTCATGAACACTTTCTCTCTAAGAAAATGTGAGTATTCTCTTGAATTATTCAAAATAAGATTATACCAGTGTTATAACGCGGGATTTTATTGTTTTTTAAACTATATACATTTAGGTTGTTACATCCTTGTTGATATTTTGAAATATTGTTTTCGAGATGTTGTTTTAAAAGCCTAAAACCCAAATCAAAATTGATCCGAATCAAAAGACCTGAACTTCACAAAATATCCAAATAGATCCTAAATCTATGTATAAACTAAACCCGAACATGAGCCCTAACCAGAACCAAATCAAAGACCAAATTTTATCTTTTTAGAGTTTTTCTATTTTTTTTTAAAGTTTAAGTTTTTATATAAAAATACTCAAACCTGAACTCAATCTATAGTGAACCGAACCATATCTAAAAAATAAAAATATCCGAATAAGTCTTATATTAGAAGTACTAAAACATCAAATTAGAGGAACCGAACCCAGTAAAATATCATAGACATGTCGTAAGTCTATGTACCCGGAAAAGCGAATCCAAACCTCAACCAGAACCGAATCAATAACCGAATTTGTATCCAATAAATTTTTATAAATTTTTATTTTTTTCTAATTTCTTTTTAGTAAATCTTTATTAATTTTGAATTTTATATAAAAAATTATAATAAAATTTACCTTAAACTTATTTTAAAGTTAATTATGAATTATACATTAATTTTATTCTAATATTTTTAACAAGTGTAAAATAAAAGTGTCTTTCACTTAAATATATAAGATTCGCTCTTTTAATTCCTCATGATCGCTATCATGTTTTGTGATTATTATTTACTCATGAATTAAGGTTGTTCGACTAGATCAAGATTTGTTTGACCTATACAATTGATGATGTTAATTTAGTTGATTATGGTTTACAATAGATAAAAACACAAGAGTAATATGGTTTATTTGTTAATTTTAAAGTGGTTAGGGACAGATTTAAGAGAGGAAGCAAACATGTGACATATTTGAACCGTAAAAAGATACAACAAAGGCCAAGACTTAGAATGTTGGTCAAGGCATTCAAAAAAGGCCAAGAAAGTTTTAATGGTAGAAAATCAACTCAAGATAGTTGTAAGACAGCTAGGAAGAATGAAGGCAGAGCTGAATTAGCTCAAACCAGATGGATGGATTAACCGGTAACTGGGTCAGTTCGAGAGTAAGTGACAGTTCATCTGGACCAGCTAATTGACCAGCTTATTATCTAGATGGTTATAGTCGACGGTTAGACAGTTGGTACGACCAACAGACACGTTGGTTCAAGAGAACGGTTGGAAATAAATCTGTTTGTTGAAACAGCTTAACGGTTAGTCAAAAAGCACATTTTCGTGAGTGCACGCATCCACATATGCTTTTCATAAGGAGCACACCTCTGCCTCATTTCTAATTCACTCACTATCAAAAAACTGCACATCCAAACCGTAACTCGACAACAAAAATATCAAAAAAACAGCGACAAAAAAGGAAACATGATCATAGATTGATCAGGAAACAATGCAAAAAGGCGAGGATGATGTCGTGAAGGATGCGAGGGGCATGAACCTGTTGAATCAGGACACAACCCTTGAAGTGAGTGCAATATTATGGTCTTAGGCCTAATCATGCTTGCTAGATTGATCTACTAAGATTTTAAGTTTATCAAGTACTTACACTTTAATGATAACCAATATTGATATTGTTGCCTTAGTCGTATATAACTTACTTCCACCTTATTCTGTCGAGTATTGATCGATTCCATGTCATCAGCATTATTCTGTACAGCCCAGCTGATCGAATTCGGTGATTTCGACTGATACCAATCTGATTCATGATAGACTGCCAAAAGAGTACAGTTAAAGGTCACACTGGTGGAGTTTTTGCGGAATGTTAACAATCATTCACACATAGCCTACATTTGGTTAGGGGTCCATATGATCATACTCACTAAGTATTGTAATACTACTTACCCTTCACCCAATTACATGACTTGACAGTTCTGATCGGAAGGATGAGGACGGAACCCAAGGCTTAAGGACCAAGGATAGATAGATGGATGAGAATTCAGGTAGGTAGGGTCAAAATAACTATAGTAGCCTATTGTGAAAATATAATTTTGTATAGAAGCTGTTTGATAATTAATGCAGTCATGTTTCCCATAAGCAAATCTCTAAACAAAATCCTAACAAACTCTAATGAATTCTGGAATATAACTAAGTACAAATGATCAAGTAAAGGCTTAAACAATATAGACTAGACTTAGTGAAACTTGGTCAGTTTCGGGTGAGGCAAACCTCTCAGAGTAACAAGGTTGGGATGGTTCTTTCAAGTTGGTATCAGAGCATGTTTGCTTTTTGGACTTAGTTGCAGGTTTGAGGTACATCATCCATTTGGTTTGAAGGTTCTGCATTTGTTCATCCAATAAGTAAGTAGTTAGAAAAAAAATTATCTGTTAAGCATTGTTGCAATTGGGAAATGACAAGAAAACACACGAAAGCTCTAAGAATTCCAAGAAGGATAATGATGCTGGAATGGGTAAGACCGTATTCACACAAAGAGATGCAGAAAATGATAACATAACCGGATTTATGGTGGGACAAAACACCATGATCCATACTAAAGTTATCGAAACTCAAAATGAAATTCCACCAGTATTCAACATTGAGAATCCTAAGGAAGTGACTGAGTCTTCGACTGTGGGCCAACACTTGGACCAAATGGGAACCAATGGAAACACGAACCAAAGGCTTGAACTTCAAAATGACTGGATACCTTCTATCCAAGAGCAGTAGGATATTATGAGGCAAATGATGACTCAAATAATCATGTTAACCGGTGTCCTTACACGACAAAGTGGCAAGTATGTGATAGGAAACCAGATCACAGATAATTCGCTTGTGATATATGTAAATATTGGCTTAGAAGACTAAAAAAGGCACAAAAAGCTACAAATATTTAGCACATAGCCACAAATTTTCGAAAAAACCACAAAAAACCACGAATTTTCTATCGACGACTATATAGCCACGGTCGACTTCACAATCATTTTGTATCATTTGACATCATTTATCATTCATTAATCCTAATTTTAGACTAATCTTCTGTACATTTACATTCTAGAGTCCTAGGACTTTTAGTTGTGTTTATTTTGTATTTCTTGAGTCATTCCAGGTCATTTGGAGCTACCTAGAAGGATTTAGAACATGGAGATGGCTGAAAAAGCTTTAGGATAGAGTGAAGATACATTAGACCAAGATGGAACAATTTCTATACCAGAATATCGACCTATAGGTTGATACCAAGCTCGACAGTATTGCAAAGAATGTGAAAAATTCCCTCTGTGCAGAAGTATCGAGTAACTGGGTCGATAACATGGTCGACATTCCTGCACAGGCATACAAAAAAACCCTTATGTACCAAAATGTCAACCACCTAGTCGATATCCAATTTGACAACAATAACAGACGCATTTGTTTATATTTGGTCTGACCCGGTTTATCACGGGTCGATTTTTTTCTGTTTTAATACATTAAAACTCAAATGTTTGGAGTTTTAGAACATTTTTATTTCATATTTTTTGATGAGCCACTTGAAATAGGGTTAGAGAGATAGGGAGAATAGTTGGAGACCCTTTTGAAGCTGATGATCTTTGGATCATCATCTCCCATCTATTATGATTTGTTCATTCTTTCTCTTATCTTCCTTTCAATATAGTTTTGTTTATAGTTAATTTCTTGTTTTGTTTCATCTCTTTGATGCTTGAGTAGTGAAGTAATAGGTTGATGGGTAGGTAAATCTTAGGGTTTGATGGTTGAATCTTGTACTTAAGTTGAAAGATCAATTGATTCCGTCACTTAGAGTGCTCTTAATACTAGGTTTAACTTGATCACCTAAACCTAGAAGCTAGGAAGTTTATCGCACGATAGGTGTTCAATAGAAAATTTAGAATGACTTTTTTGTGAGCTATCCTTTCCTAGCTAATGAGAGTTGAAGTTAGGGTAGATAGTTGTCTTAGTGAGCTTGTTTGTAATGATTGTTAGTCTTTGAATCGGAAAATGAGAGTTAGTTTGATTGATTGACTAGGAAATGATTGTCATGAGAGTGAGATGTTCTATTGTTGTGTCTCATGCCCTAGGATGGTTCTTTATGAGTCTTTGAGCATCATTGATTCAAGTATCATTCTCATTTGATAACTTTTCATGCCTAAAACCTATTGCTAGTTTGTGCTTTGTCCGTGTTTAGTTTGCTTGTTATTTGTTTTAAATTGGTGTCTTAGTTTGAGTCTAGTTTGTTTCGTGTTTAAGTTAAGTAACTTTTGTTTCTCAAATTCTCTTATCTATTGTTGTAGATTAATTCCGAATTCATGCAATCCTAGTGTGTTGATTCTAGATTCTCTGTGGATTCGATCCTCAAGTACTACATTAACGTGTTTGCAGCAATTGATTAATTGATATCAAAAAACTATGTATCAAATAATATAAAGGGGTTGGGCAGTTGCATAAGTTAGAACTGCCACCTGTAATAAGTTCTTTCGACAATGTTTTCCATTTCTTCCAACTATGGAAGTGTTTGGCCGATCCAAGTTTGATATTGGCCGAACAACCATCATAAATAAGGGAAAATTTAACCGTGAAAGCCAAGCCAATTCGAATAATTGATCGAGTGTCTAAAAGCACCTAACAAAAAATTCTCTTCATGGTCCAAATACTTTGGGAATGCAACGTTTATAGGAGATAACGTCGGAAACATATCGGATGAAGTCTGAGTTTCCAGAATGGTTCAAAGATCAAGGGTTTAATGAGATTGCTTGTCCAGCTCAAACCAGCTCTATGGACTAACTGGTAGCTCAAACCAGCTCTATGGACTAACTGGTAGCAGAGTCAGCTTGAGCGAGTGATAGTCTAGCTTGGACAGCTGATTGACCAATTAATTAGTTGGACAGTTATGGTCGATGATTGCGCAGTTGCTACAACCATTAGACACATTTATTCGAGGGAACGGTTGGAAACTAACATGGATCCACAATCATGTTGTTTTAGGCAATAAACAAAACCAATGCCGTAATAAAAATATGTACATGTTTGTTGAAACAGTTTGATGGTTGGACAAAAGACACATTTTTGAGAGTGGACGCGTCCATACATACTATATATAAGGAGCATGCCTCTGCCTGGTTTCTCATTCACTCATGATCACAATACTTCACACTCAAAACATATCTTGACAAAGAATATAAAAAAAATATCAGAAAAAGTGATGAATAAGGAAACATGATCAGAGATTGATCGGGAAATGGTGGAAAAGGCGAATATGATGTGATGAAGGATGCGATGAGCATGGACATGGTGAATCCGGACATGACCCTCAAGGTAAGTGCATGATTATGGTCTTCAGCCTAATAAGGCTCTCTAGATTGATCTATTACGATTTTAATTTCATAAAGTACTTACACTTTAACAATAACCAAACTTGATATTTTTGCCTAAATCGTATATAACTAACTTCCGCCCTATTTTGTCCATTACTGATCGATCCTATGAGTATATACTCGCACATATTAGGTACAATTAGGTAAAAAATTTTAAAAGAAACATTTTTAACTAATTTATTGATACTATTGTGCAAATGAATATTTGCCACTAATATATCAGTCACACATTAGTAGTAGTTTCGCCACTAATGTGCAACTAAATTATTCAGTCTTACATCAGTCATACATAAGATGTATTTCTGAAACTGATTTGTAACTATGTTGTTTAGTAGCAAATGGGCGACTAATGTGCCACTGATTTTCAGTAGTCCCAGAACAATTTCAAATCAGTTTCTAAATGTACGACTGAAAATTCAGTCACACATTTCAGACCCAAAACATGTGTTTTCTTGTAGAATATTGTGTGCAGCCCGACTGATCAAATCCGAGTGATTTCAGCTGACACCAAACTGATTCACGATAAACTGTCAAAAGAGTACAGAGAGTGGTTAGTGGTGGCAAAGTTTGTGCAGAATGTTAGTGCTCATTTATGCATAGCATACATTTGGGTTGGGTGCATATGATTGTACTTAGTAAGATTTATAAATAGTTACCCCTCACCTAATTACAGGAATTGGCAGTTCTGATGGGAAGGATGAGGACGAAATGCATGACTGAAGGACAAAGATGGATGAATGGATGAGATTTTAGATAGAATAGGGATCCAAATAACTTTAATACCTTGTTGTGCAAACAGATTTTTGTATAAAAACTTGTTTGATAATTAATAAAGCTCGTTTCCCTTAAAAAAATCTCTAAATAAACTCGCAACAAACTGATGAATCTCGAAATTTAACTAACTAAAATGAACAAGCAAAGACTTAAACTTGGTAAAAACTTGGTCAGGTTCAGGTGAGCCAGACCTCCCAGACTAACAAACCGAGATGAGTTGTTTCAAAACCTACACATTAGAATAAATTATACTATTTCAGGTGTCTCGAGCTAGGATTTGGATTCACAATAATATGACAGTGCAAGTTAAGTAGATATTTGACTATTTCTGTTTGTTTATTTCTAAATATTAATTTTAGTTTTCCTATTTTGAGATATTGCAATCTAAAATCGGATATATGTCTATTGTTCAAGTTATATACGAGGCAAGAAATATTATTCTGTTGATTGTTATTTTAACTTGAAATTGTGTCCTTGAATACGTTCTTTAAGTGACAACATCATTAAACCCTTTTGGGTGCTTGTGCTTCCTTCTGCAATGTGGTACTTCCATGTTCCTTTGGTATATAAAATAAATCAAAGTACGCATGAACACCTAGATCTACATGCTAAAATTTATGAGTTGTGAAGGTAAATTTCTTATTGTATTGCTTTATCTTCAGTTTAGTTTAACACATGTTGTAAAAATTTACATGAAACTCATCACAAAAAGTATTTGGTATAAATATATTAACTATTTTCCATTTTGCTAAGTCAGTGTTGTATTACTTTTGTTGGAGGTAGATCCGAGATCCTACATTGGTCCAGGATAACAATTACTGAACGAATCCCTCAAGTCCCAAACTCTGCAACTCGGCGGAGAATCTCTGGAAGCCACTATCATCTCGGAAAAATGTCTTCTCGCGACACTCGTCAAAATGACAGGAACTCGGATGACACATCATAAAAACTAGAAATTTTCCTATTCAGATAAGGAAAATTTCCGAAAATCCTATAAGGACCTTTGGAATCTAAATTTAAATGTAGTATTTCCTATTTCAAAGGGATTGTAACTGCCTCTATGCTTTATAAATAGAGGTCGATACCTTTAAAAAAGAGATGGAATTATAGGCATTGAACTTGAGCAATCTCCTTCTTCTTTGAATTAATCAGAATCATTACCCATTGAACTTGAGCAATCTCCTTCTTCTTCGAATTAATCAGAACCATTACCCTCTCTCCCTCTTTAACCTCATAGTCGGATTTAGAACTCTTTGTGCTAGATCATGCTCGAATAGTTGGCGCCATTTGTGGGGACGACAACAAAGGATTCTTTGCGCAGAAGAAAGAAAGGAATTGTCAATCGCAAGTCATCAGGAGACAACATCACGATTCATTCGTCTGAAAGAGGAATTCTTGACCTGCTTCAAGAACAAGCAGATCCAACTCTTAGATCAACTCTGAACTCTGTTTCGACACAAGAAGGTGTCCGAGAAGAATCTCGAGAAATTACTAAACTACCTAGACCACCCGTAGAGCCTCCATCACTTGAAGTTATGGTGCAAAACTTGCTAGCTTTGCAAGAAGCCATAAATTTAAGGAACACTGAGAATTTTGACCAGATCAAGTTAGGATTAGAAAAGGCAAAAGTGGCTTGCCTCGGGCTCAAGTCAACATGCCAAACAAAGAACTACTCGCTAGCCTACAAAGGAACTTATTCGAAAGTATGTCGAGTCCACAGCCAATCAACGACTTGGGACAAGGACCGACTCTGCACAACATGTTCCAGGGCAACAAATACCAATAATGTTGAACGCCGCCATCGTCTTTAGAATGATAGAAAAGATGAGGGCTCAGTTTCATCAGGCGACCAGCTAAGCTCCAGAGATTGGGCAAATCTTAGCCCAAGCTTGTAATTCTCTATTCTCTCCATGACTGCGAAGGATCTCGGTGAATTGCAGCCTGAGATTGTGGTGTACTTTGTACGATGGGACAACAGTTCCGTTGGTATTTATGAGCGTGTTCAACATGATGATGGGTGGAACAAGTTACCATCCAGATAAGGAGACGCATCGTATTGTTAACTTTTTGTTGAAAACTTGACCATGCGCTAGCATGGTTAACAAAGTTGCCGACTAGAAAGATTGAGGAGTTTAATCAATTAGTCGAGTTGTTCATGAAACAATACGCTTTATTCATCAACCAAGACACTTCAACTGCGAAGCTATGATTATTGAAACAAGGATCCGATGAACCCTGAAGTCGTATCTTAGACAATTTAGGAGAATCATGACTACAGCCAATATTAGTGATGACATGGCAATCAAAGCATTGAGAACCGGGATAGTTAGTAACGTAGCTTTATGAAGGGATCTCTTTGTAAACCAGCCAAGAAAAGTTTCGGATGCCCTATGCAGAGCAGCAAGACATGCCATGTATATCGAGGAAGAGATGATCCTTGCCTAAAATCAAAAGTTTTAACGAGACCCTAGAGCGAAAGAGTTAAAAGAAAAGAATCAGGAGCCACGACAACACAATAACAAAGGAAGAGCGAACACATCTATGGGAAGAAATCTTGGAACAATACTTACAACCGCAATCAGCATTGTGCATTCCAAAACCGAGCTGGTCATTCAACTTCCAAATGCAAACAGCTGCGAGCACGGGGGAGGTATTTGAGAGAGAGGGGTGTCATGTGACACACATGGATTTGTAAAAAGTTGTTTATATATATTAGTTTTTTAATTATTGACCCCTTTGTAATATATTTTTTGACACCGATATGATATAAATTTGACTCTAATCTAATAAAATTACTTAGCCCGATATAAAATATAAATTAGGCCCATATAGATTTATTTAACCTAATTGATCAATTCTTAAAAAACTTTTGTAGTCATCAAACTTCTTCTTTTTCCTATTTTTGTTGGCGATCAATCAACAAATTTAGAACTTAAAATTGACTTTATTAAATTGCAAAACTTTGTGAAAGATAAGAAATGGTTCAATTATCGAAGAGTTCAAAGAGACAAAGAGAGTATTCCAAAGGTATAATTTATTTTAATACTATTTATGATTACTGTATTTGCTAATTGATGATTTATTCAATCGAGAGTATGTGATGACTGATTAAATCGAGTTGCAAGAAGACAAAAGAGTTATGATAATTGTTACTTTTTGGTATAAGGTGAAAGTAGAGTCGTGTGTATAGCCGTAAGAAAGAAGAAAAGTTTTTTAGAAATATAAACAATTGATGTTTATATTAAACATATTAGAGTAATTAAAATGTGAGTGTGTCTTAAAATTATTGTTTGGTTTAGGAATCAGTTATTGTTATAACTTCTAAGTTATACATATCTATTAACAATTTTTATGTGTAGGTAATTGAATAAGATGGAGTGATTTTTGAAAAGAAAATTTCCCCCAAACAATATTGATTTGGATGATTTACCATGAGATCCAGAAAACAGAAAAAATATTCTAAGTTATCATCCTGATCAAAGAGATGAGGTGCGGCGTAGATATTTGACTAGAATACCTTGTCAACCTTGTGGTCATGATTTCAAACAAACATCAATAGGAGGTGTGTTACGCCGTTTTAATCCACAGTGGTTTGTTCAGTATGCTGATTGGATAGAGTATAGTGTAGAAAAGGATAAAGCTTTTTGCTTGTATTGCTACCTGTTTAGAGATCAAACTGGAAAACAAGGTGGAAGTGATGCTTTTGTGTCAATTGGTTATTCTAGTTGGAACAAGACTTATGAATTCACTAAGCATGTTGGGGATCATACTAGTTTTCACAGTGATGCCAAGAATAAATGTGACAATTTGATGAAATAAGGTTAGTCTATCACACATGCATTACATAACCAAACTGTTGCTGTGAAAAATGAGTATCAAATTAGGTTAAGTGCTTCAGTTGATGTTTCCAGACACTTGTTACATCAAGGATTACCTTTCTGTGGACATGATGAGTCGGATGATTCAACAAATAAAGGTAATTTCTTAGAGCTTATGAGGTATACAGCTGGTCAAAATGAAGATGTAAGAAAGGTTGTGTTGAAAAATGCTTCCAAAAATAATCAGATGATGTATCCTCCAATTCAAAAAGGCAATGTGCATTGTTTTGCAGAAGAGGTAACCAAATCAATTATCCAAGAAATTGATAATGATGTTTTTGGTTTGTTGGTCGATGAATCTTTGATGTTTCATATAAAAAGCAGATGGCTGTGGTTTTTCGCTTTGTTGATAAGTTTGGGATACTAAAGAGAGGTTTATTGGCTTTAGTCACGTGAAAGAGACATCTTCTTTGTCTTTGAAGGATGCTATTGATTCTTTTTTTGCCAAACATGAATTGAGTTTGAAAAAGTTAAGAGGACAAGGCTATGATGGAGCTAGCAATATGAAGGGAGAATTCAATGGATTGAGGTCATTGATTTTGAAAGAAAGTAGCTCTGCATATTATGTTCACTGTTTTGCTCATCATCTTCAACTGGTTGTTATGGTGGTAGCAAAAAAAAACATTTTGAAGTTGGAGACTTCTTTGACATGGTTAATGTACTATTGAATGTGGTTAGAGCTTTATGCAAAAGAAAAGATATGAGAAAGTCATCGCAAAAAAGTTGAAGAAGAGATTGGTAATAGTGAAACTAAGGCTGGAAAAGGGTTGAATCAAGAGATTTCACTACAACGACCTGGAAATGCTCGTTGGAATTCACATTACAAGACCTTATTGCGACTTGATGAGTTGTTTTCATCATTTTTTTCAAAGTTCTTGAATATATCCAGGATGAAGGCACAAACACCACCAAAAGACGACAAGCATATGGTCTTCTCAAATATTTCCACACTTTTGACTTCGTTTTTTATCAACAGTTGATGGTGATTATTCAGGGACTCATTGACAACTTATCAAAAGCTTTACAAAAACGAGACCAAGATATCATGAATGCTATTTCATTGGTGGAATCTACTAAGATCCAGTTACATAATCTTAGAGTTGATGGATGTGATGATTTTCTTGCTATAGCTTTCTCTTTCAGTGAGGAAAATAAGACTGAAATTCTTAATATGGATGAAGAGTTTGTTGATTCGAGAAGACCAAGGAAAAAGACCAACATAACCAACTTGCATCATTATAAGGTGGACTGTATCTACACTGTCTTAGACATGCAAATCAAGAGTTCAATGGTCGTTTTAATGAGGTAAATTCAGAACTACTTATTTGTATAGCAGCCTTAAATCCGAGAGATTCTTTCCAATAGTTTGATAAGTCAAGGTTGATGAGATTAGCTCAATTTTATCATGATGACTTTAGTTCTGTAGAGTGCAAATCTCTTGATCAACATCTTGATATCTATCTTGATAATGTGCAACAAGATGAAAGATTTGCTAGTCTCAAAAGTCTTGGTGATCTTGCTCGTGTTATGGTGGAGACAAAAAAGCATATATCTCATCCTTTGTTTATCGACTTTTAAAGTTTGTTCTAATTCTACCTGTTTCGACTGCCACCGTTGAAAGATGCTTCTCTGCAATGAATATTGTGAAGACTTCTTTGTGTAATCGTATTGGTGATACGTTTTTAGTGATTGTCTAGTTTGTTTTATTGAAAAACAGGTACTTGATAGTGTGACTAATGAAATAGTCATACAAAGTTTTCAGAATATGAGTGAGCGTAGGATATGTCTTTAATACAGCTATTTGTATTTTAATTTTTAATATTAAATTTATAAGTGCTTTTGAAGAAAATATTTTGACCCCCATAGATCAAAATTCTGGCTCCGCCACTGGTTGCGGGATTACTCATTGACAAGTATAGAAAAGGCAAACTGAGTGTTCTCGAAGAGGAAACTCTGAAGTTCAAGATCCATAAGCGAAAGGAGGCTGAGTTGCAAGAAGCAACCAACAGAAAGGCAACCCAAGGAAATGCCACAGCAGAAAATGCAAAACACGCAAGAAATGAAATCGAAATTCCCAAACCAGGATCTCTGAGAGTAGACATGGTTGTTATCATGGGGGTCTGCAATCTTCTGATGACATCATAAGATCAATCAAAAAGTACGAGCAGAAAGTAATAGCAACAATCAATCTTAAACATGCGGCTCTATCGGAGAGTTTCTAGTCGGTAGACTCCGAGATATCTCTCCCCTTGGAATATCTCAAAGCGCACAATGATACATTGGTTGTAAAACTCTGAGTTACCGAATATGATGTATCTTGGATACTTACCAATACTGGAATTTCAATCGACTTAATCTTCAAAAGGACGCTAGACCAGATAGGGCTACAGGACATGAGAATCAAACCAGTGGATAGAACGTTAACCGTGTTTGACAGGAGTTAGATCCATGCGATATGAACTGTTAAGCTTTCAGTCATGGCTGCAGGAATTACAAGATGGATCAAGCTTTTGGTGGTTGACAAGCCACCGATCTACAACATGATCCTCGGAACTCCATGGATTCATACGATGAAAGCCGTCCCATCAAGTTATCATCAATGCATCAAAATTCAAACTAATAAAGGAATCAATAGGCTGCGAGGAGACTAAAAATGTCTCGAACATGTATTATCCCTGAGTTGAAACTGCATAACAAATCATGCATGATCACGGTATCCATCAGTAGCAAAGTCATGTTGGAGCCTCCTGCTACTGAGAAACTAGATAAATCAACAGTCGAGCCTGGTAATATGGATTTATCGGACTCGGCAAAGTGTGTCAACATCGGAGTTAACTTAGATAAAGATATCTAGGAAAAGTTAATCCGACATCTAGAGCAACACGTGATGACATATGCCTGGTCAGCAAAGGATATGCCAGGATTTGATTCAAGGATAGCAAGTCACAGGTTGAATGTCGATCCGATGTATAAGCTGAGTAAGGAGAAAAGATGGAAATTAGGTCTCAAGAGAACTAAAGTTGTTATCGATGAATTTAGGAAGCTAACACATGGGAGATCTATTGTTGAAGTGCAGTACCCCGAATGGTTAGCTAACCCGATTGTGGTACCAAAGAAAAACGGAAAATGGCGAGTCTGTATAGACTTTATCGACTTGAACAAGGCTTGTCCAAATGATAGTTTTCCTATACAAAGTATCAACTGAATCAATGAAGCAATAGCAGGAAAACAAACTTCTTGCGTTTATGGACGCTCTCTCAGGCTATAATCAAACCTAGATGCACCCAGACAACATGGAAAAGACTTCGTTTATAACTGAACAAGGAACGTAGTGCTACAAGGTCATGTTTTTCGAGTTAAAGAACACATGAGCAACGTATAAGCGACTAGTAATCAGAATGTTTACCGATCAACTCGGCCAAACAATGGAATTTTATATCAATTATATGTTGGTCAAGTCCAGAAAAGCCGAGGAACACGCAGATCACTTAGCTCAGTGCTTCAAGATGCTAAAAGAATATCATATGAAGCTCAAGCCGGCTAAATGCACTTTTGGGGGTAAATTAAAGCAGTTCAAGAGTTACCCTCTCCAAGGAATGCGCGAGAAGTACAGAGCCTCACTAGACGAAACGCTGTGTTGAACAGATTTATATCTCGGTCAAAGGATAAATGTCTTTCATTCTATCAGTTACTACGTGGAAATAACGAGAATGCATTCTCTAAGTTAAAGAAATATTTGTCAACACCACCGATTTTGGCAAGACCGGAAGAAGGAGAACCACTCTACCTATACATTTCGGTCTCGGCATCATCGATAAGTAGCGTACTAGTCTGAGAGAATCGAGGAACTCATCATCCTATCTTCTACACCAGTAAGTCTCTCGATGGAGCCAAGTCTCGGTACGCGATAACAAAAAAACTTGCTTTGGCAGTTGTCACTTCAGAAAGAAAGTTGAGACCATACTTTCAGTCTCACATGATCATTGTTCTAACCAGCCATCCATTAAGGACAATCTTGCATAGCCTTAATCAGTCGGGAAGATTGACCAAGTGGGCCGTAGAACTCAGCGAGTATGACACTGAGTACAAAGGAAAAACCAGCATGAAGTCACAAGTCTTGGCAGAGTTCTTCGTAGAGTTGTCTCCCGAGTTGGAACTGTTGATATTGGACAAAACTTTTCGAGTCTGGAAACTCTTTGTCGACAAATCGTCTTCACAACATGGGTCTGGAGTTGGAATTTGGCTAGAAAGTCCAACTAGGGTAGTATTGAAGCAGTCCTTCCGATTTGCACTAGTCACAGGGATCCGACTTGTGAAGGAAATCGGAGCCACCAGAATTGAGTGTTACTGCAATTTGCAGTTAGTTGTCAACCAAGTCAATGACAGCTACGATAAAAAGAATGACCGAATAGAAGCATACTTGAAAGTCGTTAAAAATCTGAAAAAGGAATTGAATTTCAGAATTAAAATGATCTCTTGTGCAGAAAACGTGTCAGCCAATGCCTTAACAGCTTTAGCGTCAACGAGTGATCCTATTCAAAGGAGAACCATTCCGGTCAAAAGTAAAGATAGACCGAGTTTTAACTTGCCAAGAGGAGACTTCGCCCTGATCTCGGCAATTGTCGACATAGCAGGAGAAGCTGACATGGATGTCAACGATCCTCCTCAACCATCTGAGAGAAAGATCGACTAGAGAGATGAAATATTCGCATACATCATCGATGTTGAAACTCAATAGGATAGAGGGAAAACACGTCGACTCAAAGCTAAATGTCCTTTTTATCCTCAAATTGATGGAAAGTTATACCGACAAAGTATGAATAACACTCTACTTACTTGAGTACACGGAGATGAGACTAGACAAGTTATACAAAATACACACGATGGAGCCGGATGAAATCATACTTGTTGATGGTCACTAGTGCATAAGATCCAGACTTTAGGGTACTTTTGGCCCACAATGGCACAAGATTGTCAGCAATATGCGATAAAATGAGATAAATGTCAAAAGAATGGACACATCATTCACACGCCGACCGAGAAGATATGACATCTTCAATAATGTCCTATATGTTCATGTATTAGGTAATAGATATAGTCGGACCTTTACCCTCACCTTGTCAAAAGAGGTTTATGCTAGTAATGACGGATTACTTCTCCAAGTGGGCTGAAGCTGAAGCCTATTCTTAGATTAAGGACAAAGATGTGGTCAAGATTATCTGGACTAATATTATATGCCGACGTGGCTTGCCTTATGAAACCTCGCACAACTACGCTGAGTCTTAAAATCTCGCCGACTCCTAAAATCTAGCTCGATTAAGCTAAGTCTTAAACCTTGCATATTTAAGCTGAGTCTCAAATCTCGCCAAGTCCTAACCAAGTCTTATAAACTCGTCGAGTATACCTCGTTCAAAAGAGTCAACAGAACTAGCTCTCTTAAAGGACAAAGCACTTAACTAGGACACATCTGAAATCTCGCCGAGTAAACCTCACAAAAACTTTTAACAAGACATAATTCTCAATCTTCGCAAAAGCTTAATCGCTCCAAATTTTGCCATACAATCCTTCTACAAGGTCGAAACCCTTAAGATGAGGTCGAAGCCTAATATGGCAGGAATTTGGCCAAGACCAAGTTTCTAACAGATTTAAAGCTATTACATCTAGCTCCGCCTAAACATTGGTTTTAATAATCACCTATTATCTAAGCACAATTCCAAGGTTAAGCGCAAGAATATCAAGACAAAGGCCGCTAAACTGTTATACATACATTAAAAATAGAAGGAAACGTCTTTACAAACATCCCAACAAATTGGGGCCGCGTTTAAAAACAAGAAGAGAAGAAAAAGGAAGTAGATTTACATTATTTGTCACCCCCGAGTTGCTCATCGCCGGCACACTCCTCTTCATCAGGCTTCTTCTCTCTTATAACCTTTGGCAAAACAACATCATCATTTGAGTCATATTCGTTGAAAGCCAAAATTGGGACAAAGACGCTTTCAAAATCTTGTATACTAACCTTAGGACAATCGGCAGTCTCGAGAGCAGCACCTTCATTGGGATCAACCCCAAATACTAAAGCCTCTTGTAAAGCCAAGGCAGCCTCGTCTAACCTAGAGGATTCTTCGACTTCAAAATTCGGGACAGACAGATCACTAGGGAGTAGCTCTATAAAGACTTCTGCATCAACATGCTCTTTAGTCTTTTCAAGACCTTTGGACCTGAACGAGATCAAGGATGAGAACCTCCTTCTTGTTCATCAAGATCTTCTGTAGGAGATTGTTGTACCCAAGAAACTAGGCATATCCTATACAAGCTTCCAAACTATCCTCAAGGTCCTTGAATCAGGCAGAAGTCCTCCCGAATTGTCCAGACAGGCAAACAAATGATGTTATAGCACAAGGGACCAACTTACCTTTAAATGCATTAAGGCCAAAATAGAGTGACGAGATAGTAGAGGTGGCCTTCTCGTCTGCCTTGAGGGCAAGACGCCGACCCTCTTCAGCGGATTCTAGATTATCCTTAGGAACAAAAATCTCTTCAGATTGTTTAAGAGACCACTCCTGTTTGGCTTTCAACTCAGCGTTTGCCTGAGAAAAGTCGGTATGTACCTTTTCCAAAGAGGACTTGGCCTCAACAGCTTCGAGATAGAATTTGCCCGCACAATCAGCCATCTCATCAAATTTGATAGAATTCTTGGCTTCTACAGCCAAAGACTTCTCGCGACAGAGGGGAACCTAATTCAATTGGGCAGCAAACTGAAAGAATCAAAGAAGTAAGTTAGCATCTTGAGAAATTTAGTAAAGAGACCAAAAATCAGGAAATAACCGAGAAGAATAACTTTGTCTTTTCTTCAGATTCTTTCCTATTGAGCATCTCGGAAGGAGGAGGAAGAATCCCGAAAGTATTCCGAGGCAGCAAGTCAGCACCCTTAGTTCTGCAGTTCATGACGGGGGCTTGAAACTGTAAACAAAGCTGAAGTCATTGGCGGCCTTGCTTATTTCACCCGAAGGAGCCTCAACCCGGATTTGCGTGCTTCTTGGGCTTTTCAGGCCATCCATAATATTAGGCCTAGTAAAATCCTCTATACCCATCCTAGCTTGAAGAGTTCCTGCGGTAGAAGGAAAACGATGAGAAAAAAGAAAAGACAAAAACTAAAATGCTGAATCAAACAGAGCTTACCTTTCGAAAGACGAAAAGCAGTCCTTTTGAGAAGACTAGTTGGTAGCCTCTTCCAACTAATCTTAGGGACCCTGAGAACCATGTCAACCAATTCCTGATGGTTTGAAGCGAGAGGACGAGACTTCGGATGCTTCACTGCGATAAAAACAATAAGCAATAAGTACTCAAGTTAGAGAACAAAAGTAACAAGTACCAAGACACCCAAAATTCTACCCACTTTCTTGGCCCAAGAAATCTCAAATTCCAAAAGATTATTAGCAAACAAATGTACATCAGGACGAGCGAAGAAATTACGGTTCTTCCAATTAGAAACTTTGGAAGTAGGATCATCCAAAAAGCAACAAACCTTTTTAGTCTTTGTGGAAAAGGTTCCCTTTGAACCGCTCGCACAAAAATTGGTCAAATCCTTAAAGAATCGAGTCGTAATCTTGATCCCTGATTTGCACCCCATCATCAATTCCCCAAGTAAATTTCTTATCCCAGCAGCCCCGAGTTGAGGTATTGCAGTCCTCCGTGCTCAGCAATAGTCAAGAATAAGGTCGGAATCAGGAACCACATCTTGGCTTCTATAAACCACTAGTCGTAAATGGTCATGAAACCATCCAGAGGAGTCCACGGTCTATCATCAGGACTGGGAATTTTGGTGACGACATTCCTCATAGCAGGGCACAACTCAAAAACCCTCTCCAACTTCTTCTTGTTAATAACCGTTGGAAGAACCTCAAGGTAGTTGTGCCATCTGTCCAACTCCTCTAGACGGTCCTTAGGAATAGGAGTAACTACAGATAGATGAGAAGTAGCACTAGACTAACCTATTCTGCTAGAAATGAGTATGTCATTGTTAGAATCGTCAAGTAGTTTTTACTAAGCATCGCCACCTCGGGCTAAGATATCAGCTTCCGTATCGCTGATATTGAGAGAAAGCGAAGAATCAGGAGACAAACTTTCAGTTCCAAACTTGGAGCTAGATTCGACTTTATTCTTTCTCATCTCCTCGAGCGGATGAAAAACATGAAGAAGAATATACAAAATAGTTTCTTAGCACAAAGAAGAAAAAAAGGTAGAGAGAGAAATTACCTTTGCAACTTGGATGAAGGTAAAAATGAGGAGACAAAACACAATATTTATAGGGATTTACCGTGAACCAAATCATCATGCGATAATGACCTGCAATCAACCGGTTACACCGTGGGAGTAACCCAATCACAAGCTGACACATGGACCAAAGGTACCAAAAAAGGATAACTCTTACCGACTCGGAAACCCTGAGTAGACTTTCCGAGTCTGGGGGGATAATTGTTGGAAGTGGATCTGATATCCTACTTTGGTCCCTGATAATAATTAATGTACAAAATCCCTCAAGTCCCAAACTCGACAATTTGGGCGAGAACCATCTCGAGAAGTCACTATCGTCTCAGAAAAATATCTTGTCGAAAACTTATCAAAATGGCAGGAGTTCAGACGACACATCATCAAAAAAAATAGAAATTTTCCTGTTCAGATAAGGAAAATTTCCGAAAATATTTTAAGAATCTTTAGAATCTAAACAGAAATGTAATCTTTTCTGTTTCAAAGGGATTGTAACCGCCTCTATGCTTTATAAATAGAGGTGGAGACATTTGAAAAAGAGATGGAATTTTAGGCATTGAACTTGAGCAATAATATCAAACTCGATAACTTTGCATTGTTCAATCTCCTTGTTCTTCGAATTAATCAGAATCATTGCCCTCTCTCTGTCTTTAACGTTAGAGTCGGATTTAGAACTCTTTGTGGTAAATCTTGCTCGAACACCTCTCAATCATGTCAAAGAAGGAACAGAGAGTTCAATTTTTTAGTTTTTATTTTGGGGAAAACAAAATTTCACCAAGAAAAATTTTTTTGTTGAGACTGCCAAGGCTCCTCACTTATTCTCATATTTTCTCAACAAAGGTGAATGTCTAATAGGATAATATTTGTGATTGTTACACATTGGTATAAGATATTCAAAATGTGTTGTAGTCTAATTTACCTCTTTATTGAAGTTATATATTTACTTAACACGCACACTGAAATTCTTGCCTAGGTTAGTCAACGTGTATATCCCATAGAATAGCAAATTGTATTTGAGATTGGACAAATAACAATATTCTTACTAACTTTGCTTTTTTTTTTTCTTTGCATTGTTTGACAATTTATAGGCATAAGTACATAAATCTTGTTACACCGTAGGTTATTTCAAACAATGACGTAGTTAACTACTAAAAGTCCAAACAAAATGTTGTTACATATCAAAGAGTTTTGAACAAGTTTTCACATTAATTAAAAAAAGATAAAATACGAAATACCAGACAAGAGCATCTTTATTGGAAGTAAGATTCATGTATGTCAACATTTTCTTTAACCAAAAGTTGTTATATAGGAAAAAAATTTGATCTTAATCAAAAGATTTGTATTTCAATTAAGGTTGATTTGAATTTTTAGTTCTAAAAAGTAGTTTTTATTTTGGAATTAGTTATTGTAATGTTTAGTTTGGATTCAGATTTAAATTTGATAATGAGTATTTTTTAGACATAGAAAACAAATTTTATTTGAGATCACATTATATTTAAGTTCCGTTTGAAACAAAGAAAATGAAACAGAAAACAAAATCGTTATCTTTCTTAATAAAAGTTGTATATTTTTAATATATATATATATCTTAAATAATAAATAGTACTTATAAATATTAGTTATTTTGATAATTTTCTGTTAATTTGGTTAGAGTTCACTGAACAATCATAAAATTTGATAATAACAAATAAAAAATTGATTGAAAAATAATATAATATATATAAATAAATATTAGTTACTAAACTCTAAACTATGCAAACTAACAAAATAGTTCTCTCTTTTCTCTACGGTGCAGAGAAGAAGAGTTTCATCTTGGGATTTATATCGCCGATTAACCGGAGTTCTAAAACCAAAAATCTTTCAACGTATCTAATCGAAACACAGAACACAAGAAGAGTGAGCTAATCAGGGGCAGGTGAGACTGATTTCCAAATTCGCCGGCGAAATCTGGAAAATGGATGATAATCATCAAATGCAGGAAAGAATGAGATCAATGGCTATATCGGACGAAAAATCGATCATTCTTCTCAAAAATGGAAATTACAAGTCGATCTTCAAAAAACAGCTCAGCATAACACGTAGACTCTTGAACCCAGATTCTCAAAGACTAACCAAAGCAATGTTGAATATTCCTAGAATCTGGAGAATGCAAGGAAGAACACAAGGTATTGCGTTATCTAAGAACAAGTTCTGCTTCTCTTTCCTATCTAAAAAAGACAGAGCTGAAGTGCTTAACCACCGATTATGGAACTATGAAGATTGGGGTTTTGTAATCACTGAATTTAAAGCAATACCCGATCCCGATCCAAAGTATTCCACTGTGGATTCGCATTTCAAAAATTCCTCCGGATTGACTATCTACTGACACCATTAAAGCCATTGCAAACACTTTGGGGGATGTCTTTGAAGTGGATTTTGATCCTAACAGAACCCACATCCTCAATTTTGTTCGAGTTAAGATCCGTTTCAACACAAGTCACCCAGCAAGGAAGTTCAGATTATGCAAGCTACCATCAAGGGTGGAGACTAAAGCTAAAATTGAGTTTGAAAGAGTAAGAAATAGATGTCGTGGATGCTTGGGTATTGATCATGAAGAAAAAAAGTGTTTTTGAAAAAAATTAGGAAATTCATGTTTTAGGGATGATCAGACAAGGATGGAAACTTATATGGAACTGGATACTCTAAATGATGATCTTACCAAGAAACAGAACGACAATGAAGAAGGGTTGGATAAAATCTTGATGATGATTAAAGGATGGAAACAAAGGCAACTAAAATCCGGGGAGTGTGAAAGAGGAATAGTTAATGACATAATGCTAAGGTTACTACAGGAACTGAACAATAACACATCTCCAATTTTCAATCTAGAAATGGAGTTGGAGACTTCTAAGAACAATAAGTTGCTCATTGAAGATATCCAACAAGAAGTGGTTCTTCTAGCTGCCACTTTGACAGTGATAGACACTCCAAAGGTACCTACACACGGAAGAAACTCAAAAGTACCAGAGACACAAACCTGGAGCCTTCAGATAAAGATAAGTTTTCACAAAATGGTTTTGTGGTTTTCCAGAAACCACCCAGTGCGCAATGAGTATTCTTGGCTGGAACTGTCAAGGGATGGGAAGCACACTGATAGTTCGACGCCTTAAAGAAATAAGAAACTCCTTATTTTCGGACATATTGTTCCTCTTAGAGACGAAAAATTCTAACAGCTTTGTTGAAGCGGCACAAAAATGGCTTGGGTATGATGGTGTTCATTGTGTTGAACCAAACAGTTTAAGTGGAGGTCTAGCTCTATACTGGAAGTCTCATGTTTCACTTCAAATCTTGTCAGCAAACAAAAATATCATTGACACCTCTGTGTCATTTGAACATCAAAATTTATTTCTCACATTGGTCTATGGACATCCAATTCAATCAAAAAGATATGAAGTTTGGCAACAACTAGAACATACAAACAACACAAGACAAGGGCCTTGACTTCTTACTGGAGATTTTAATGAGCTACTCAGTAATGATGATAAGTCAGGAGGAGTGCTTAGGCCAAGTTGGTCCTTTAAGCTATTTAGGAGTCTTATTGAGGATTGCAGACTTATTGAACTACCAATGCAACGACATTCATTCTCTTGGTGTGGAAACAGAAATGGCAAGTGGATTCAGTGTAAGCTTGATCGCTCCTTTGCTAATGCTGACTGCTTTATGATGTTTCCAAGAATTAACTGCCGCCTCCTGGAATATATGGGGTCTGATCACAGACAATTACACACGGTATTAGTATTAGAACAAATGATCTACCAAAAAAGATTTATCTTTGATCAATGTTGGATATGTAGAAGGAATTTTAATGCGGTGATCAAAAAGGTATGGCGCAGAGATACTAGTACTGAGGACTCCTTAGTGCATTTGATTGCACACACAAGGAAATATATTTTCATATGGAAACGAATGAAGAACCACAACTCTACAATGAACATCAACCGACTTTGATCCTATCTTGACTATGAAATGAGAAAATCTCAACCAAATGTTCAATATGAAAAGCCACCTTGATGAGGAAATACTAGAGGAAGAACGATTTTGGAAACAGAAGTCAAGAGAAAGATGGCTCAAACATGAGGACAAAAACACGAAATACGTTCACAACAAGGTCAAGTACAGCATATTGAGGAATAAGATTCTCATGCTAAGAGACATAGCACGAAGGAATCAATTCCAAGAGGGATCAAAAGGTGAAATTTCTTGTGATTACTTCAGAACCTTGTTTTGGACCACAAACCCTGCCCACATCAAGCAGCTACTATCAGGGATGGAACCACGAGTCACAGAAGCTATGAATACTGAGTAAACCAAAGAGGTTCCTGAGGCTGAGATCAAAAATGTCGTTTTTAATATTAGGGGGGACAGTGCGCCTGACTCTAACGGTATGACATCGATTTTCTTCCAAAAATATTGGTTGTTTGTATCTGATAAAGTTTGCAAGGAGGTGAAAGAGATATTCATGATTCAAAGACTCCCTAAACAATGGAACTACACACTTAGCAGTCTAATACCTAAGAAGGATAATGCAATTGACATTATAGATTATAGACCGATAAGTCTATGCTCTGTGTTGTATAAGATTGTTGCTAAAATCATAGCAAAGCGACTTCAGCCTTTCTTGGAACAAATTATCTCGGACACACAATGTGCATTCACCAGAGGGATATTGATCTCTGACAATATTATCTTGGCATATGAAATTGTTTACAATATACACTCAAACAGGAAAGGTCATGGAAAGTACATGGTTCTCAAAACGGATATGTCAGGCTTGAGCGGTCATACATTGAGAAGATCCTAATGTGTCTAGGTTTTCACACAAATTGGATTAAACTTATCATGAGCTTTCTTTCCTCAGTCACATACGCGGATGATAGTTTGTTTATTTTCGAAGCAAATAAAGAAGAAGCTAGTACTATCAAGAATTGCTTGTCCCTATATGGGCAGGCATCGGGCCAAAAGATCAATATGAAAAATCATCAATACTCTTCGGGAAAATGGTGGACCAAAATACAAAGAATACGATCCAAAGCATTATGGGAATATCAAACTGTAATGGTATGGGTAAATATTTGGGACCCAAGATGCTTTTAACCAGAAGCGGACAACCATGCTCTCTTTCATTACGGATAAACTGACTAATAGGACACAAAGCTGGTTCTCTAAGAATTTGTCCCTTGGCGGTAAAGAAACCATGATCAAGTTTGTGGCGCATGCATTTCCTATCTATGTCATTGCTTGCTATTAGCTCACATCAAAAGAGTGCAAAACGATCACTAATGTGATCAGAAGTTTCTGGTGGAAGAACCTGCATCAACGCAATATGATTTCTTGGGTCTCGTGGGACAAAATTTGTCAGCCTAAATCCAAGGGTGGCCTTGGTTTCAAGGATATAAAGAAATTTAATTAGGCATTGCTGGCCAAGCAGACATGGAGGATCCTTCATCATCCAAACTCCTTGCTACCCAGAGCTCTGGAAGCTAAATATTTTCCTCGTTCTGATTTTACTGCATGTGCCAACACACCATAATCGTCCTATGCCTAGAAGAGCATTCTCTTTGGTAAAGAGTTTCTAATGAAAGGACTAGTCCGGAGTATTGGAAATGGGCAAAACTCTTACGTGTGGATAACTAGATGGATATTTCATGAACAACCAAGACCAATAAGCAAAAATCTGGTTTTTGATGTATTTAAAGGTGTTAGACCTTATCTGAGAGGGTGAATGGAATGTAATGAAACTGATGGAACTGTTTCTCCCTGAGGACGTTGATAGGATCAAGACATTCCCTCCCAATACAGCAGTTAAAGATAGTGGGTGTGGGATCATCTATGTTGATTGATAAGGGAGTCTTAGGGGAGGTCTTGAGGGAGATCCCGTTGAGTAAAGCTTTTTAGAATATTGCAATTTTGAATAAGTTTGGTACCTTGGAGTCCACGGTGGAGCCCTCTTCGGAAAATAGTTCCAAGAGTGTGGTAGTTCATGAGGTGGAGTCGTCGGCTAAGAATGTTGTGCGAGATACACAAGTGACGAAAGGTGGCGTGATTGTTTCTGAAAATTTGGGTATGGAAAATCGGAGACCAAGTGCTTGGTGCAAGATGGGGGAATCAATTTTTCTCGTCAAAATTTGATAGTTGGTCCAAAAAAAGTTGTTGCTATGAAGAAAAGAAGTTCTCTAAACCTTCTCGTGGTTTAGTATTTGATTCTGGTGATCGAGATAATCTTGCCGCTGAATCTTGTAAGAGATCTATGATGGAAATTAATCAACAGTGTAAACAATGAGAGTTTGATGTAGACATGAGGGTTGCCCCAGTTATGAGTGTGGATATGGAGACGGGAGGATCAAGTCTAGCTGAGTCTAAAGGCGGCAAAGCTCATGATGGGTCAGCCCCTCATGTTACAGATGCCCTAATTGTTGACTCGGATGAGATTATGGAGGTATCCGAGTCTTAACATGTTGCCTTGGTAGTTCTTTGGTGTGTTTGGAATCATTCAGTTTTAATGATAAACCGTATTTTTTGGAATTGTCAGGGGTTAATAAACCTAATTTTTGACGTTCAAATTGATATCTGCTTAAGAAGTTCAAGACAGACTTTTTGGCTTTGTTTGAGACTCATGCGGGTGGTGCTATTTCACAGCATATTTGTCGTTGTTTAAGCTTTGATCAATCTCATATAGTTGATGTTGTTGGATAGAGTGGTGAGATTTGGTTATTGTGGCGTGCTGTCTTGGAAACTGTTGATATTCTTGAGTCTAATGAGTAGTTTGTACATTCACGAGTGGATATTGAAGGGGAGATTATCCATATTATTGCCGTTTACACTGCACCGTCTGCTTCTTGACGCAATGTGATATGGGACTGTCTGTGTGATGTTCTTAGTAACATTACTGAACCTTTGTTGATAGGTGGCGACTTTAATTTGATAGTTCGGCTTGATGAACAAAGTTGAGGTAATAGAAGACTATCGTGTGAATCACTGATCTTTAGAAGGTGGATTAATGATTATGCTCTTATTGATATGGGTTTTTCGGGTAATCGGTTTACTTGGAGACGTGACACTAGAAAAGCTACTCATGTTGCAAAATGTTTGGATAGGTTTTTGTGTTTTGCATGGGCTTGACTTAGATGAGAGGAAGCTAAGGTGACACACTTATCATTTCTCTCCTCGGATCATACACCCTTGTGTGTTCAGCTATGTGCTGATGAGAAAATGGACCCGTAGAGAAGGCCCTTTCGTTTTGAGGCAGCATGGTTAAAACATTTTGGTTTTAAAGAATTGTTGTCTAGTTCATGGGATCTGTCCGTTTCTACTCTGGTAGCCTTGAAAACTCTCCAAAGAGTTTTGAAATAGTGTAATAGGGAGATTTTCGGTGATATAGTCCGATGGAAGGAATCACTTCTCTCCTTAATTATTGAGGTGCAAGTGAGGATTGATATTGCTCCATCAGATGATATGTTGAACCAGGAGGAGAGCTTGGTTAAGCAATTAGATGAAGTGTTGGAACAAGAGGAGATTGTGTGGTTTCAAAAGTCCAGAAAGAAGTGGATAACGTCAGGTGACCAAAACACTTTCTTCTTTCACACATCAATCATAGTCCGACGGCATAGGAATCGCATAGAGGCCCTCAAAAACAGCTCTGGGACATGGGTTTCTGATCGTGAATTGTTGGAGAGTATAGCTGTGGATTTTTATAAGAAGCAATACTCGTTGGCAGATGTGTGTGGCGTGGTTGACCCACTACCACATGGAGGCTTTCTAGAATTTTCAGAAGGAGATTTGGCTCTCTTATCTAAGCCTTTCTTCCCGAAGGAGGTTCTTTGATCTTTTTGCAGCATGGGGAGATTTAAAGCTCCTGCCCGGATGGGTATCAACCGATTTTCTACCAAGAGTGCTGGAGTGAGATTGGGCTTTCAGTGGTTCGTTTTGTATTAGATTTTTTGTAACAGGTCAGCTTCCTAATGGTCTTAACGATGCTCTTATTGTCCTTATACCAAAAGTTAGCAAACCGGAGATGATCTCTCAATTTAAGGTGATTGGGTTATGCAATGTCTTGTTTAAAATGATCACTACGGCAATGGTCCTGTGACTCAAGTCAGTTATGCCAAAGTTGGTTGGCTCAGCTCAAGCGAGTTTTATCCCAGGATGTCTCAATAGTGACAATATTGTTGTGGTTCAGGAAGTTGTACACTCAATACATCATAAGTTGGGTCGGAAAGGGTGGATGTTGCTGAAACTTGGCATCAAGAAAACTTATGATAGGATTTGATGAGATTTTTTGGAATATACCTTGTTGGATTTAAATCTACCTGGTAATTGGAAGACTTGGAACATGCAAGCTGTGTCGGGTCTTCATACGCGATTCCTTTGGAATGGTCAGATGATGAAATTCTTTTCTCTCTCATGAGGGTTACGTCAAGGAGATCTACTATCACCTTATTTGTTTGTGCTATGCCTAAAACATCTTTGCTACCTTATCAGTGGAGTAGTTTTGGTGGGGGATTGGAAACTGATATGGTTGTCTCGTAGAGGACCTAGTCTTTCGTATATACGTTTTACTGATGACCTTATCCTTTTTGCCAAAGCTTAAGTGCAGCAAGTCCAGGTTATTCAAGGAATTCTGGATCAATTTTTTCTACTTCAGTGGACAAAGTGAGTTTAGACAAGTCTAAAATCTTGTTCTCGGCGAATATATCTACTGAGCTTGAGGCAAGTATAAGTGGTGTGATTGGTATCTCTGCGACAAGGGATCTTGGCAAATACCTTGGTATGCCGATACTCAAGAAACGGATAAACAAGGAGAGTTTTAGCAGTATCATTGAGCATGTTTCATCAAGACTTGCTGGGTGGAAAAGTTAAATTTTAAGTCTTCCGGGACGTATAACTTTAAAAAAATTGGTGCTTTCTACCATACCTATACATTTGATGAGCACATTTATGCTTCCTCAATCGACTCTAAATTCTCTGGATCGTATCTCTAGAACTTTTCTTTGGGGAGGAACCTCTGAAACAAAGAAACTACATCTCTTGAGTTGGAAGAAATTGTGTCGTAAGAAGTGTGATGGAGGGCTATGTCTACGTATGGCTATTAATATGAATCGTTCTTTGCTTGCCAAACTTGGATGGCGGCTATTGAATGATAAGAAGAGTTTGTGGGCTACTCTGCTACGAACCAAATATAGAGTTACAGATGCTTCAGAGACCTCATGGTTGATCCGTAAATCCGTATATTCATCAACATGGTAAAATATCAAACTCGGCCTCATGGATGTGGTGGTGCCCAATCTAAGTTTGGTCCTAGGGGATGGTAAATAGATCAAGTTTAGGACAGACACATGGCTCCTAGACAATTTGTTACTTGAGTTGACAACCTCAGACCTACCTTTGGATATTTCGTAATTTACGTATATGTGAGATATAATGATTGGGTACATGATCGCTTCGTCCGCACATTGATCTGTATCTATGTAAGGAGATTCGTCTCTTATTAGGCGCATACGTTGTAAATGATGTGACATGTGTGATGGATAAACTTTCATGGAAGGGCATGACTGACGATAAGTTTACAGTGGCCTCGGCATATGCTTTGCTTACTCATGATGATACCACCAGACCAAACATGGGTCATCTCTTTGACCGAGTTTGAAATGCAAGACTTCCGAAAACGTGTGCAAGTTTTCTTATGGTTAGGAGTACACCAAGTTATACTCACAGAAAAAGAGCATCATCGGTGCCATCTTGCGCCCTCGAGTATCTGTCAAGTTTGCAAAGGGCAGAGGAAACAGTTATCCATGTGTTACAAGATTGCCCAACAATGGAAGAATCTGATGGAGGGTAGTACCGGGTTGGAAGCAGGATCGTTTCTTCTCACAATCGTTGTTAGCATGGGTCTTTGAGAATCTTGGTGATGATTAAAGTTATGCAGATTATCCACGGACAACCTTTTTTGCGATGACATTATGGTGGGGTTGGAAGTGGAAGTGTGGGAATATCTTTGACTCGAATGTTAGATGTAAAGATCATGTGAAATTTCTAAAAGACTTGGCTCAGGAAGTACATAATGCCAATTTGGTCAACCCAGCCTTGGGGGGAAATGCGAGTCGAATTAAGAGGAGGGTCTCTTGGACTCGCCCTTAGAGTGGTTGGTATCGTTTGAATACATATGGGCCTCTAGGGGAAACCCTGGTTTAACCACAATAGAGCCACACCATTGCAGGTGGAGTTCTGAGAAAATGAGAAGGGAGAGTGGAAAGGGGGTTTCGCCCTAAACATCGGTATTTGTACTACACCATTGGTAGAGTTTTGGGGTGTATACTATGGCTTGTTTTTAGCATGGGAGAAGAAGGTGACACACTTGGAGTTAGAGGTGGTTTTTGAGATTGTAGTAGGGTTCCTCAAACAAGGGATTGGCGATTCACATCCCTTGTTTTTCCTAATACGGTTGTGCTATGACTTTCTCAGAAAGAACTGAATAGTCCAAATGTTGCATACGTATCGAGAGGCTAATCGTCTAGCGGATAGTTTAGTTAATTATGCCTTTTTGTTTTTAGGTTATCATTGTTTTGATGGGGTACCCAATTACGTCTGTGTCTTGTTGGACGAAGATGATGCGGGTTTATCTCATTCTCGTCTCATTTATTGTAATGCTTGATTTGAATACTTTGTTTTTTGAATAAAATTGGGAGCTAGACTCATGTTTCACACCGAACAAAAAAACTTGTAATAAAAGTTTTTTTTTGTCAATATTGAACCATAAGTGGCTAATCCATTAGACAAATTCTTACATAATATAGATAGTAAAATTTAATCGTTTGATAGTATATCTACAATTAATTGACCTGCCAATAAAATTATGACCTCCCACTAAAATAGAAGCCATTTAACTTAAAAGTCAAACTACAATTTTAGTTCCTTTTGGGACCGAGATAATTACGTTCCCAAAACAAAATATGTTGTACAAAAGTAGTCCGGAATAATCCCTTAGAAAAGAAAGAGAAAAAAATTAGCAAACATCGTTCTTCTTCTCGCACCGTTCCAATAAAATCATAGGATTCTAAACTCGCGGCGAGGTTACAGGAGCATCCCCTGAATCATCTTTATCCTTCTCGGACGCCTGTAAGCTAGGTTTGATTATCTCGGATTTTTGCCTCAATCTCTCTCTAATCAGATTAAAGATTAAACTTTTCTGGTTGATTTTGGATTCTTTGGGTTATTCACTACTTGCTTCTCCTTGGGTCGATTTAGGGTTTTTGATACCCAATTGAAAAGCTTCTGTTTTCTTCTGGTTTGAGTCTCGGTATTTGTTACTAATAAATCAAATTCGGCAGGGAATAAAATGGTTTCAGGGTTGATAAATGAGAACCCAATCATTTACCAAAAAACAGAGAGGCGTGTTCGAACTGAATCGAGCAATACCGATGAGTATTCACCACAACCAATTGATCAGCTTGAGATTTTTGATATCCTTTTTCTGTTGCTCTTACACTGTTTTTTACGAAGTTTTATTAGCACTCTCAGAACTATTTTACTGCAACGCTCATTTAAGAAATGGTGTATTTTTTTGAAGTATCGGCGTTAAATCGTTTTGTGTGTTATTATTATCAACTCTATTGTGATCAGAAATTAGCAGTAGCTAGTGTGTACTGTGTATGCAGATGAATATCTTTTTTAACTATGTTTTGGAACTACTTGACATGCTTCTTAAGCTTGTTACTTTGCTTCTTTACGGCATTTGAATTCGTAAATCTTTTGTTTTTGTATGCTGAGTTTCTCTTACGTATGCGTGATATCCGTTTAGTTATTTACCCAAAAAAAAATATTTGAATCAATGTGTTTGTTAGTAGTCTAATTATATCATCTCTCGGTTTTCCTTAACAATCTACAAATCATATAAGAGATATCAAAGATCCAGAGCACCCTAATACTCTTGAAGAACTCAGAGTACTTACGGAAGACTCAGTTGAAGTGGATGATGAAAACAGTTATGTTAGGTATATATTGGGATTAAATCTTTTTGTATTGATATTAGTTTTTTCCTTGGAGCCAACCTTCTGAGCTCTGACATACCTTTTTCAGGGTTACATTCACTCCAACTGTGGAACATTGTAGCATGGCAACCATTATCGGCCTTTGTGTTCGTGTGAAACTTCTGCGAAGCCTTCCTCCTCGATACAAGGTACAAAGCCTTCTCATATTTTGTTTTTCTTTGGTTCTCCAGTTCTCTTTTCTTGCGTATTTTGAGCAGTGTCTAGAGAATCTTAAGCCAATTTCTGACTTACGCATTACTGAAGAGTAGTTTGAACATAATCAATATACCGCATTAAATATAAACATTCACTGACGGATATCCTCCTTGTGGTGTATGAGGCAAAGAACCCTTTTTCATTCCTAAGCAATTGCTGGGATACGTACTAAGAAATGGTAGCTTTAGTCTCTATTATATGTCTGTCATAAAGACTGGCTCAAAGCACACCCGCACAATGTTTTATGAAAGGACTCTTCATATTTCAGATTGATATAAGGGTAGCACCTGGTACCCATGCAACAGAGGATGCAGGTTTGTTATTTTTCAATATCTATCCATCTTGGTATGTGCGTTTTGGTTTAGATCGACCTTGTTGCCAATGAGATTTGACATAATTTATGGTTTCTTACTCTCAAAATGCAGTGAATAAACAACTAAATGACAAAGAACGTGTAGCGGCTGCACTAGAGAATCCAAACCTCGTGGACATGGTCGATGAATGCTTGCTTCCACCAGAGTGAATTGCTTTTCTTTTCTTGTGAGCAAGTTATTACACAAACCTAGTTTAGTTAATATTGTATTAATCAAGACTAGGAAACACTTCAACTATTCAGCATGGTATAAGAGCATGTTTTGCTCTAAAGTTTTTATCTAGCGATCAAACTTCTTATTTTTGATTTTGTGAATTTCTAAATCTAAGTCCTCTAAATCATCTAAGCCTAGTAACTTTTCATTGAGTTTTCTATCATTTCGTAATTCATGTTCATTGAGTTTTCTATCATTTCGTAATTCATGTTCATTGAGTTTTTACTCATTCAAGTTTATAATAGACCTCTAAATCATCTAAGCCTTTATTTTTTTATATTCAAGCATATCATTGGGTTTTAAATCTAAGTTATAAGCTTCTAAAACGTTTTTATTCTATTGTTGATTGATCAACTTTTTTTGTTTACTAGAAGAAAAAGTATCAAAAACAAACAAAGCCTTCACGAGTGTTTTTGATCTTCTCAATGAATGTTTCCCTTTTATTTTTAAAATCTTCAAGCAAGCTTCTCTTTTGAAAGCTTCGGTGCTTCATTTTTTTTTCTGTCATCAAACTGCATGTTAATATTAAGGTTTAAAAATTACTAGCTCAAAACAATGAGCAAAATACATTATAAGATTTAAAATGAAACAATTTAGGGTAAGGAGACTCAAAACGTTCTGGAGATCTTGGATAGATGTTGGAATACCATTAAAATTTTGAATTATTCCTAATTTGGTTGCTTCTTGGGTCAGTCGAGCATAAATCGGATCTTTTTTTTTTGATAAAACTTACCCACACAAAAGAAATTTTTCGAGAAAATTCTAAACTTAATTCTAAAATAAAAGTATAAATTTTTCCTAAAGCCCATACAAGAACATGTTCTCATAGACCCAATTAATAGAACCAAGGAACAAAGTTATATTATACCTTGGTTTAAAAAAAGTCCAAGACAAAGGCTCGCTGAATGGGTTGATTCATCTAGACCCAATAAGGGTGTAGATAAGTTTGTCCTAGTTAGAAGAGATGTCGTGGCCGTCATCCTTAACATAATGACGTCAACAAACAATCTGATGGTTGAAGGCTCGTGTCTACATTGGAGGGATGAGACAATCGTGATATGTTCATTTCCCTTTTCGGACACGAAGATGGAGGAGATTGAGTGAAAAAAATACCATGCTAAGCTTGTCGGTGGCGAGAACCTAAGGACAAAGAAGTAGTGGAATAGAAACGCGAGACGGTGGAGGATGGAATGGTAGATCTCGGAGGTGAAACAGCAGAATAATCTAGATTTTTAAGGTCAAAAAACTCATTTTCTCTGGTAGAAGAAGGTGGTGGTGACAGCGTAAAAGATGTCCTCGTCCTCGAAGGATAGAGCATCGACAAAGATAACTGCCAGCCAAGGACAAGAGAAAATGAACTAAAATAAGAAAGTAAAGAGAACACTGATGTGTGTAATTTTTGATGGTTTTAGAGTCTTATTTTAGGTTGTTTCGCATCCGTCTAGAAAGATTTTCTATTTTCTTAGGTCCTTTTAGGTTTGTTTTGCTTTTTTGCATTTGCATTTGGAGTTTGGAGTTTTATCTAGGAAAAGGAGCAGAAAAGAAGCTAAAACTGGAGGTAAGGACAATTGGATCAACTGCTAGGCGAAAAAGATCGTGCAACCTCGGATCATTACCTCGCGGATGGCAAGGTAAGGACTGCTCAAAATGCTCAAGAAAAAATACCTCATTCACCAGCCTCAACCTATCTGTCGCGAGGGAAGAAACATCTTTTCATCACAAGGATTACACTCGGACCATCCACTCAGTCTCAACCCATGAGGACCAAGACAAAAAACACTCCTCGGTATCCAAGCTCGCGCAGGGACTCCGAGGGCAAGACTTACAGAATTCTTGGTTGACCGACTTAGGTCGGTTTGACCATTAGAGTTATGCAAATAACCTGATAAATACCCTCTAATCATACTCTTATCGATTATCTGTTGTTTTTAGCTGAAAAACTCTCTCTATCTTTTATTGCTTTTATCATTAGCTTTATTTAAGGTACTCTTATGAATATTGCTCTTTAATTTATGTTTGAAGTTTATATGGTTTAAGTTTATCTTGTTCTTCATCTTTACTTTCTGCTATTTCATTTTAAGTTTATTTATGTTTATGCAATTTAGATCATCCCTACTCCTCCGCCCTCACGTAATGAGGCACGAGTAGATCCGTTTGGATCTCGAGGATAGGGCGATCGAAGGTGAATCTGTTGATTCCCTCGCTGTTCTAGCCACGATCTGAACTCCGATCTCTTCTAACTAGGCCAAGCTTAATGCTGATCTCTCCCTGATCAAGAGAGATCTGATTTGGACCGTGACCTAAAGCTAGCACCGATGGGAGCGGAGACCAAGTGCCTTGTTAGTGATGGCTTGATCCGCCGAATAGAGATCTAACATGTGGGTCAGCTGTTAGACGAGTTGGGCTTAGCTTAATGCTTTTGATTCGGTCTGATCGCGGCGAGAGCCACAATGGATCAGCCGATCCGGATAAGGATCTTCACTGAAAGAGCGGGTTGATCTGATCTAGTCCCGTTCTAGAGATCACTTAAAAGAATCTAGCGAGTTGGGATCAGCGAGTTTGTCGCCGATCAACCTCCCTATCCTCTAGATCATTGCCTTTTGTTTAATTTCCATCGTATTGCAATTGTTGTGCTCTGTTTTTATGTTATTTCTCTGTTTTAGTCACTTCCATTCTGTTTTATTTTTGTCATTTGTGTATTTTGTCCTATTCTCTAGTTTGCAAGCTCATCTTAATATCATAATCTATCATTGTGACAGAATGGTAGGTTACTTGGACTAAGATCTAGTATTTGATAGGTTGTTTACAAGCATCTCTGAGTATTTGGTTCAACAATTCCCATCTACTTTCCAACATGCTCAATTGATTTGATTCTAGGAGAGAAAAAGCCTTTTATTAAATTGGCGTTGTTGCCAAATTGGATTTGCTTATTCCAATTTATAGTTTACTAGTCTTAGGATCAAGTTGTGTGTTACTAATTTTATAACTTGTCTATGGTTCACTCAGCTTGGATCTATAAGGACCAAGCTTCCATTTTATTGACAAGTCGTTGTTTCTGTCCTTGCAGGCCTCGTAGATAACCCGCGACATCTGGCACCAAGGACAGCCACAAACTCATCAACACTCGTATTAACTCCTGAGAGTTAAGCGAGTAGTCAGTGCGAGTTAGTTGGTTGATGCACACACGATCAAAGGGTTCTCACCACCTCCACCCACCCATAGACGATATCAACCTTCTCACTCGTGAGATCAGACAAGAGCGTACCAGAATGCAGCAATAACAGCCAGATCAGGACAACACCACACCAGGAACGACGACGGACAAAACACCTCTGTTGGTAAATGAGGCCGCCCACCAGGCATGAGCACAAAATCTAGCTCGTCACCCTCGCTGTATTGGTGCGAAGAATGCCCTGAGCACACACACGATACGGAAGGGGATCCAACCTCCGGCGATCCAAAAAAATAACTTTGAGATCAAGAGCGGACAGATCTCAATGGTCCAGAACAACAAGTTCCATAGCCTATCCTCAGAGGACCCCCTCGATCCTCTTGATGAGTTCGAGAGACTATGCACGCTCACTCGTATCAATGGAGTGAGTGAAGATGCGCTGAAGCTCAAGCTCTTTCCATTCTCTCTTGGGACAGAGATCATCAGTGGGAGAAAAACCTTCCCACCGGATTCATCACCACTTGGTCGGAGTGCAAGCATCTATTTCCTACCGATTTTTTCTCCAACTTATGGACGGCCAAACTACGGAACAACATATCAAATTTTGTCCAGTAGAGCACTGAGTCACTGGCCGAGGCATGGGACATATATAAAACCTATCAGGCTTAGTGTCCCCATCACAGTTTCCGGGAGGACACTATCCTCAACAACTTCTATCAAGGAGTTCACCCGAGGATCCGTATGTTATTGGATACCACAAGCCACGAGAGCTTTCTGCAACATGTGATCAACTAGGGAAGAGCATTAATAGAAAATATTGCTCTAGCTGATGGACAGTATGGCGAGGAATATGACCGAGCTTTCAGGAGAACTTCTGATTCGGACACATGCGCCCGTAAAGAGCTGAAGTAACTTCATGAGAAGCTAGACAAGTTGCTGGTCCACACCAAGCAAGTTAATCTTGTGAAAAAGGAAATGGTACAAGAGGGTGAGGATGAACAACTGGAGGAAATTTGCTTTGTTCATAATCAAAGTGGATCTAAACCATGGGTGAACTACAAGAAAAACCCGAACTTGAGATATCAAAGCAAAAACATAGCCAACCCACAAGATCAAGTGTATCCACCGAAGCAACGGGCTTGGATACCAAAGGAACAATGGCAGCAAAGCCTAAAGCCAGCACTAGCTCCAACTCAACCTCCGACCACAAAAGAGGACCAACTAGACGTGATGAATATGCTCCAACAAATATTGCAAAACCAAACCACCCACCAAGCGGAAATTACCAAGAAGTTTGGAGAGGTTCATAGCCGAATTGATGCAAGCTATAGTGACCTCAACTGTAAGTTTGAAACCTTCAATGCACGACTGAAGTATATGGAGAGTAACCAGGCATCGTCATCCACTAAAGCCACCGGTCAGCTACCCGGAAAAGCTGTTCAGAATCCAAAAGAGTATACAGCTAAGTCAATTACTCTAATAACAAGAAAGGTGCTCCCATCAGTGGTTGGACCAAAAAAGCTGAGGACACCGTTATTCAAGCAGGGGGCAGAACAAGCCAAGAATAAAGCTGGTTGCGTACAACTCAGGGACACACCTCGCAGGCCTGAGCCACAAGGAGAGGTTAATGATGATCTGACTACTGGGAAAATTGCACAACTCAAGGAGAGCCCTCCCTCGCCTGTGCAGCAAAGAGAAGAGCCAGACTGTCCCAACCTGAACATGACAAAAGGAGTTGCACTTGTGGTTGCAACCAAAGCCAAAGCACATTTCCCTTCGCATTTAAAGAACAATCAAGCAGAGAAACAGAAGGTTATTTTCGATAAGCAAATGAGCGATATAGAGCTAAAAATCCCTATCTTGGATGCTTTTGCCTTAATTCCGCAATACAAGAAATATTTGAAGGACTTGCTTAAGGAACGAGAAGAGGAATGTATGCCTGTTGGGATCCGATCATTTGGATCGATATTGGTACCAGTTCTCCCAAATCAAAGAAAAAAGTTCATCGCAGAAAAGTTGAATGAAACGGGAAGCATCACACTTCCATGTGCAGTAGGGCATCTAATGTTTATTAACTGCCTGTGTGATCTTGGAGCATCCATCAGTTTGATCCCACTAATCACTGTGAAAGCTGGGGTACTCAAACTTCAAGGATTGCAAAATCTCATTGGTCCTCGTGGATAGAACAACAAGAAAGCTGAGAGGACTGCTCGAGGATGTACCAATAAGTATTGGCAGTGTGCTGGTTCCTATTGATTTTGTGGTATTAGAGATGGATGAAGAACCCACTGATCCATTGTTGCTGGGTAGACCTTTCTTGGCATCAGTGGGAGCTTTGATTGATGTGCGGAACAGAACCATTAAAGTAAAGGTTGGAGAAGGAGTTGGTATGATGTATGACCTAAAGGAAGGAAGAAAGAAGCCTGTGATCGAAAGGCAATGCTTTGAGATTGAAGGAACAATAGGGGGAATGGACAAAAATGCAAATGAGGGAACTCTAGTTCCCTCTGCAAACCCATACTAAGAGGTGTATGAAGAGTCGAGCTTGTGACTCTTAACAAGCCCACTTGGGAGGGAATCCCATGTCTATCCTTTACTCTTGAAAACTCTTTTTAATTTTGTTTAAGGTTAATTTGGTTTTGTTTTATTTTGAGAACAATTTTTGCTAGTTTATTGTTGTTGTTATTGGGTATTTGGTAATTTGATCTACATCTTAGGTTCAAGGAGCCTTGGATGTAGTCTTGGAAAAATTAGAGGAAGTAATGCCCTCATTAAGCCAAGAGCAAGCATGACTCGCATCAAACCCTCGGAGGCAACAAAGCAAGGAATGAGAAAATTTGGCAAACAATCAGAACCCTCAAGACATGAGGCCGAGGAAGGTGTGCAAGTAGTATTCACATTGCCTTGATCACCACTTATGGACCTACTTGCACACTTTAGTATCCTTTTATAGAAAGTTCTAGTCAAATACATTTCATCATAATTGAAATAAACTTACAATTCAGTGAAATCTTGAACATGAAGCTTAATAGTATAAATGCTTTAAATTGGGCCTATTTTGATTATGTGGCTAACTGTTTGTGGTTTTAGATATTACCACAAACAGGGAGCTAATAAGGACTCAGAATAGCCAAAGAGAAAGCAACAAGAACACTTCAAGCTTGGTTTTTCTGAATGGGTAGTCAGGCCTCGGTATGTGCTGCGAGGAGGATGAGCGAGGAGGTTAGGTGAGGAGCGCATAAGGACAAAATATTATTTGGTTCCAGCTCATCAAGTGGGACTCACGAACTAACAACTTTGGCAAAATCCAGGAGTGGTCAAGTCAAAGTTAGACCAACCCAAGGGCTGAGATTGATCAAGAATTCAAAATTCAAAATCAACGGTTGGGATGATGCCAACGTCGAGGATGAATGGCGAGCAACTTAAGAGCCAAAATTGTCTCCTCTCTTCTCCCTAGATTGTCTCCTCAAAGACCTGTAACACTCGCCTATATAAACGGTTTCTCCCTCATCAGCTCCCTCATCCGATCTCAAGCACTCAAGCAAACAAAGCCTCCCTCACCGCCTGCGAGTTTCTCTCTCTCTTTTTCCAAGTTCGAGTTTTTTGATCAAAAACCTTGTCAAGCATGTCTTCCGGAGATAAAAAAAAGGTGAAGGAGTTCCGTGGCAAATTCATGCATGATGCACGAACAGCCGGAAAGAGAGAAATATCGACGGGGTTGGAAGATTTACCAGCGGTGTATCGTAAAAACAGGCCTCGCTGATTCATTGTTCAATCGGACGAGGATGAACCAGGAGTTCAGACGAGTTTCGAAATCCCGATAAGAGAAACGGCGAGAAAATCGGCACCTGAGCCGATGGACTGGAGATTTGTCCACGGAGAAGGAAGCTCAGCTCAGGCGAAGCGGAAAGGAAAGCAGATAGCCTCGCCATCCACCAGCGAGGATGGTGACGAGGACAGTGAGTATGCTCAGCCCTCGCCAATGGAAGTCAAGTACGAGAGCAAGGAGAAGAAAAAGAAAAAGGATGAGAAGAAGGAGCAGAAAACGAGGTACCACAGAGACATTGAATACTTGAAGAGGAGTGGGTACGCAGAAAAAGAAGCAAGGAAGGCCTACGATGAGAGAGAGGCAGAAAAGAAAGGAAATGCCGCAAGTGAGGCCAACAACTCTGACAAGGAGTATGAAGCTTTGAAGATGATGGGGATAAAAGGTAAATACTTCCCACATTCTGGAACCATGAGCAAATTGGGTATCACTGAGGATGTGGATAGGGTGTTTAGCTCACTTGGAATCAAGGTTTGCATGAATAGCATGGCGAGCTATTACATTGAGGAGACATTGCAATTCCTCGCCCCCGTGGATCTCCTAATTTACTCAAAGTCAGAGACAACTAAGATTAAAAAGAATGGACCTGGCTACGTAACATTCACCGTGTATGACAAACTATACGCGGTGACGTTAAAGGAGTTGGATTAGATTTTTTGGGTTTGAATTCGGAGAAGCGGCATACCCAGATGTTGACAAAAATGATACCGACGAGGTATGGAAGATGCTGTCAGGTTCCAGGGCATACCATTCATCACGAAGCAAGGGAAGCTAGATCCGCAGCCCTGCCATCAACTACGCAAGCAGAGCTATAGCTAACGTGATCTTCGCTAGGCCCTCCACCTCGCCAATCAACCTCGGAGAGATGCACATGATGGTTATAGCGATGAAGGAGATTGTTGGCACTACTCCGAGTGGATTGCATATTGATGGAGATGAAGGGAACTCTGGGATGTCATTCGTGTTGGCAAAGCATCTCCTCACATACCGCGGAAGGGCAATGACTCAAGCAGAGAGAAAGTCCGGGAAGAGAAAGCATATCTACATCGATGGAGTGGTTGCTCGGATATTGGAACCAAAGGGAGTGCCCTTGAACACTGAAGATTACAATTGGGCTCCACCCCAATTTATGGACATGCGGTATCTTCAAGGCGCAGGCCTCATTGCTAAAGGCAAGGTTGAAGGGCGAGCTGTGTATAAGTTCGACCATCTAGAGAAGAAAGAAGCCAGAATACTTCCGCCTTGCCCATAATACATTGCGTTGAACACAATGGAGAATGTGACCTTCATCCCACCCCTCGCGGCTCTACTCGGCAAAAACTAGCGAGGACAGTAACCTCAACAGGCAGAAGAGGAGACAGATGAGGAAGAAGTTGACCCGGAATCTTACCTTTTCGAGGAATTCACCAAGAAAAATCAAGGAATAGCAACCAAAGAGCCCACAAGCGGATTAGGAAGCTCCAAAAGTTGGGGAAGTGGCTGCTCAAGAAGGTGAAAGGCCTCACAAAAGAAAAAGACGAGTGCCTGAGTGAGCGCAAGACAATATGGAGATAAATTGATGGATTGGAGTCATCGTTCAGAGGAACAACACCTCAACCTCGCACTCATGACTTGCCGCCACCAGCGAGGAGGCATTCAACTTCAGCAGGTCCCAGCTCACACCAAGCGCAAGAAGAGCAGCCGCAACACCAATTAATAGACATGACGTGGGTATACAAGCAGGTCGGGAAGAAGAGCTAGAAGCACCAGACAGAACAAGAGTAAACACCTCAGGAGGGTCCCTCGCACGCATCCCTCACCGATCATAACCGCGAGGAGTACTCGGATGGACAGCAGCACGTCGCACCGTAAAGGAATAGCTCCAAGAGGGTACCCAAACCCTCACAGTTATACTATTGAGGACATGAACGCCTCAACTGCTCACTTTTTTGCTTTTTAGGTACCAAACTCCAACCTTTTGTACATACATTTGTATTTTTGTTGTTTCTTCATTTTGCTTGTCTAGACAACTCTCTCCGACTTTTATACACACAAGAGACTGTGTGATTTAAGTTTGGGGGAGGGGTCTAGAGTACTCTTACATCGTTTCTTGTGTTCTTATTTTCTATTTTGCATGCATTCGTTTAGGTTGTAAAAATCCAATTAGATTTTTCTTTCTGCATTTGGTTGTTGCATCTCATGGCACTTAAGCATAGAAAAACCATAAAAATTTGAAATTTTTTGAAAATGAAATCTAAAAAATAGAGTGATCATGTAATTGCATCCATTTAGATTTGTCTTTAGGTTGCATTCACTTAGAATTCATGCATCCGTACTTGTTTTGTGGGAATGATCTTGATAACGGGCAAAATCTTGTTAAGTTAGCTAGGTAACCATTGTGAATGCTCTTGATTGGTAGATAGCCGTTTTGGAAAGTTTTTGGGCGGATCATCGCCTTGGTGAACTTTGCTTGGGTTGTGTTTTGAATAGGTCTAGTTCTTAAACTTCCAATTTAGAGCCTAAAGATGCATTAATACCTTCCTACTTTATGTTTAGCCTGATCCAAAAATATGTGTTTGGTAAAACCCACTCAAAAGTTAAGTGGAAAATAAAGCTGCCCGCAAAGAACTTAAACCAAGTAAGTGATAAAGGTGAAGCCGCTGGAAGGATGCGTAAACCCGTAGCCTTTCACGTCCGTGTATATCCGCCGCTTACTCCATATGCGGGTTGGTGAAACAACTTGGAAGAAAGTGTAAACCCGTAGCCTTTCATGTTTGTGTAAACCAACTTAGGAAAAGCCAAAAGGGCACATAAAAGAAAAAAAAAGAAAAAAAAGAAAAAAAATAATCGGGCAGCAAAATTAATGAGAGAGAATCATTTAAGTTGAAAAAATGATCATGCTAAGCTTAGGGAAGTTGAACTATGTACTTGTTGATCTCTAGGTCTCTTTTGAGGACCACACCAAAAAAGAAATAAAGAATTAGACTTGTACTTTTAGAGACCAGCTTAGGTGATAGGAATCCGTAGGATGAATGCTAAGTTTGAAGATGATTACATTGCAGTTTCCAAAATGATAGAGCCCACGTGTGGATTACGGTTTAGCTTAAAGAAGTTGTTCGTTAGACAAGATGTTCCAATTTTGTGTGCAGCTTTTCCAGCTTAGATCACTGCACTTGCTTGAGGCCAAGCAAGATCTAAGTTTGCGGGAGCTAATGTGTGTAATCTTTGATGGTTTAGAGTCTTATTTTAGGTTGTTTTGCATCCGTCAAGATAGATTTTCCGTTTTCTTAGGTCCTTTTAGTTTTTTTTTGCTTTCTTTGCATTTGCATTTGGAGTTTGGAGTTTTATCTAGGAAAAGGAGCAGAAAAGAAGCCAAAACTGGAGCTAAGGACAATTGGATCAGCTGCTAGGTAAAAAATATTGTGCGACCTCGGATCGCTACTTCACGGATGGCAAGGCGAGGAATGCTCAGAACACTCAAGAAAAGATGTCTCAGTCACCAGCCTCAACCTATCTGTCGTGAGGGAAGATAATCTCTTCATTACAAGGATTACACTCGGACCATCCACTCAGTCTCAACCCATGAGGACCAAGACAAGAAGCACTCCTCGGTGCCCAAGCTCGCGCAAGGACTCCGAGGGCAAGACTTACAGAATTTCTGGTTGACCGACTTATTAGTTAGCTCATTAGGGTTATGCAAATAATCTTATAAATAACCTCTAATCACACTCTTATCAATTATCTGCTGTTTTTAGCTGAAAAACTCTCTCTATCTTTTATTGCTTTTATCATTAGCTTTGTTTAAGGTACTCTTATGAATATTGCTCTTTAATTTATGCTTGAAGTTTCTATGATTTAAGTTTATCTTTTTCTTCATCTTTACTTTCTGCTATTTCAGTTTAAGTTTATTTATGTTTATGCAATCTAGATCATCCCTACTCCTTCGCCCTCACGCAATGAGGCGCGAGTAGATCCGTTTCAATCTCGAGGATAGGGCGATCGGAGGTGAATCCATTGATTCCCTCGCCGTTCTAGTCATGATCTGAATTCCGATCTCTTTTAACTAGGCCAAGTTTAATGTTGATCTCTCCCTGATCAAGAGAGATCTGATTTGGGTAGTGACCTAAGGCTAGCGCCGATGGGAGCGGAGACCAAGTCCTTGTTAGTGATGGCCTGATCCGCTGAAGAGAGATCTAGCATGTGGGTCGGCTGTTAGTCGAGTTGGGCTTAGCTTAATGCTTCTGATTTGGTGTGATCGCGGCGAGAGCCGTAATGGATCAGCCGATCCGGATAGGAGTCTTCACGTCGAGAGCGGGTTGATCTAATCTAGTTCCGGTCTAGAGATCACTCAAAAGAGTTCGGCGAGTTGGGATCGGCAAGTTTGTCGCCGATCAACCTTCATATCCTCTAGATCCTTGCCTTTAGTTTAATTTACATCTTATTGTAATTGTTGTGCTCTGTTTTTATTCTATTTCTCTATTTTAGTCACTTCCATTCTATTTTATTTTTGTCATTTTGTGTATTTTGTCCTATTCTCTAGTTTGCAAGCTCATCTAAATATCATAATCTATCGTTGTGACAGAATGGTAGGTTACTTGGACTAAAATCTAGTATTAGTTAGGTTGTTTACAAGCATCTTTGAGTATTTGGTTTGACAATTCCTATCTACTTTCCACAATGCTCAATTGATTTGATTCTAAGAGAGAAAAAGCCTTTTATCAAACATGCAAAAAAGGAAACACGGAGGAGAAAAAGCCAGAGAGAGGAGGTCCAACGTCGTCGGAGACCTCCGGCATCACCGATGTTGGAAGAAAAAGATTTAGTAGTTGTCTCGATATCTGAATCAGAAAGAGTTTTTAAACGAGTTTGATGTTTTTGTTCCTGTATGTATATTTTATCCCCATCCTCGTAGCTTCAATGCTTCTTAAATCTCTACTTTTCTTTTATTTTTTTTTAATAAAAAAACTAGTTTCCTACCTATACCCATAGAGCAACACAACCTTCATGATTTCAAGCTTTAAAAAATGCTTCCACTTAATCATAAATGAATGTCATTAAAACGAGTTTTTTTTATCTTGTCTACTTTCATCATCACGAAGGAGGATATTCGTCATTCACCACATCATATCATGGGTTTGATTGGTTACTTACAAAAGGCTATTTGCAAATGATATGGTTATTTTGCTATCAATCAAGATTTTGTTTAAAATGAATTTTTCGAAATGATGGTCTTAAACGGTAGTTTGGAATTATTTACAGTCATTTGGGAAAAGACTGTCGTTTGTAAATACAAATAATTATTTAGTTTTGCATTTACTTATAATTATAATTATGATTTAAAGAACAATATATGATTTACATTATAATTTAAGAAGAAGAATCGCTGGTTTATATTTAGAAAATGGTCATAGAATGAAAATTTATTTTTAAAATTACAATTGTAATATATATGTTTGTTTTGATATCAAAATTGTTAAAAGTATATGTTATTGCATAGTTTTTAGTATAATTGTATAAATCAAATGTTACATACTAATTTTATCTTATTACATTATTGAACCGTTTTAGTGTTATGAATCAACATTAATCTTCAAACGACTTTTGATTGAAATTTTTTTTTGTCAATTATTATCTTTAAACGGTTTGGTTCAAATGAGTTTTGTTTCAACTTCTCATTTTTTCTAATTGATCGTTTCAAACGATATCACCAATCGAATCCCACATCTGCGGCTTAACGTTGTTGTCATCACCATATATTCCACTTCCATTGACCATCATTTTTAAATTTTGAAACTTATGCCAATCTCAAGCCGATAATTTAACAAGGGAAATAAACTCTTTTGTCGTAAGGCAATTAGCAAACTACAAAACATGACGTCTAGGGCAACAACTTTTGAGACAGCTAGGATTTTGTCTTCGGAACATGGTGATGCTACGATGATAGATTTGGTTGACAAAAGAGTCCCTACATGGGATCCTCCTAGACAGGCGTCGTCATTGGCGATAAAGGTCAAAGGTTCGAACGTCGGGGGAAGGTGAAATCCGGAAGAAGCAGTTCCAGAGGAATTTTTTGAACCTAGGGTTTCGTTGGAGTTCCCTGAGGGTGAGGATGAAGAACTGAGTATTACAATGGATGAGGAGGCTGTGGAAGCTCTAAAAAGTCTATGGAAGAATTGCTTAATTGTGAAGGTACTCGGCAAGGGTTTTTCGATTACCAATATGTCACGTAAGCTATGGGAGCTTTAGAAACCAAATGGGGCAATATATATGATCAATTTGCCGAGGCAATTTTTCTTGGTTTGCTTCGAGGTTGTGGAGGAATATCTGCCAGCTTTTACTAGAGTACCATGGAAGATTTTTGGCAACTACTTGTTGGTGAAGTTTTGGTATGTGGATTTCAGTTCCTTACATCACGAAATTGTTACTACTCTAATTTTGGTGCGCCTATCAAATATTCTAGTTTATTTTTACCGTAAAACAGTTTTGGAAAAGATTGCTCGGGGCTTAGGTACTCCGATCAAAGTAGACATGAATACGTTGAATTTAAGAGAGGGAGATTTGCTAGAGTTTGTGTGGAAGTGAACCTTCATAAACCTCTCAAGGGTACAATGAAACTTAATGGTGAACGTTTCTTCGTCTTCTATGAAGGTTTGTCTAACATCTGTTCAAAATGTGGGGTTTATGGACATTCTGTTGGACAGTGTAGTCTTCCACGAAAAGTTTCTAATGTTGTTAGTGAGGTGTCAGGATCTAATACTTTAAGTGTTATCCCGTCACCCGTTACTACTTCTGTCACGTCTAATCCTATTATTCCTACTCAAGATGACAGCTTCAAGGAAGTAAGAAGGGGGATTTGTAAAACTTTAAGCAAGAGTGGAACGGGAAGGAATAAACTGGTGCTTAAGTCTATTAATGTTAACCGTGAGGTCTCGATTGACAAAGCCTTTCAGAGTGTAAAATTTTCTAATCGGTTTAACAACCTTGAGAAAAAAATTCAGATCCTGTTTTTGTTGAGAATTTGGTGTCTTCGTCTAGAGTGGCTGGGGCTAAGATGTCTATGCAGCCTACCTGACCGCCAGGAACAATTTGACTCACGAGATAGTAGGTGCAGAGGAACCTTTCTCTATTGGTAACAGTGGATCTAATGAGAAGCAGGGGACAAAGTCAATTGCTATTGGTACGTTTCAGAAGCTAGTTTCTCGATCAGCTATAATCAAACCAAAATTCAAGACATATAGGCATGTGAAAGGTCTTGTTTTTGGTCTATTTTCAAATGATTTGGCATCCTCACAGGCGGGTAAAAGACTTCGAAGGGATAGTCCTCCCGTGGTTTGTGAAACTCAAGTGCCGAATGTATCTGTTTTTGCTACTGATTTGTGGATAGTCACATTGGTTAACTCTAGTCCTGAGCAAAGTGTACCTCCCATTGCTCCGAATATAGCTTTGTCTTCAGATAATGTAGTAAGTGAAGTGCAATCTATGGTTATGAAGTCTGGTGACTCTGAGTCACCTCTTGCATAACGGGACTCCCCAGTGGTTCTCACCTTCTATGTTTTATCTTTTCTGATGAATTGTCTTTTTTGGAACTGTCTGGAGGGGGGTCAATAAACCCTCTTTTCGTCATTCAGTTTGTTATTTATTAAAGAAGAATAAGATGGGTATTCTCTCTTTGTTTGAGACACATGCTAAAGGAGATAAGGTGTTGTCTATTTGCCGTAATTTGGGTTTTGATGGTTCATTCCAAGTTGATGCAGTGGGTCAGAGTGGTGGCATTTTGATTCTATGGAAGTCAGATATTGGGATTGTCTCAGTTATGAGTTCTTCAGATCAATATGTTGACCTTAGTGTGGAAAAGGATTCAGATATTACGCATTTGATTGATGTTTACGCGGCTCCTTCTCCTACACATCATAGCGGTCTTTGGGATGCTCTCGCTATGGTTATCAATCCTCTAAGTGAACCGGTTCTTGTTGGTAGATATTTCAATACGATAGTTTACCTTGATGAACGTACTGGTGGCAATGGAAGGCTCGCATCGGATTCCTTGCTGTTTGGAGAATGGAACAATAATCTTTCCCTTATTGACATAGGTTTTTTTGGTAAGAGTTTCACTTGGAGGAGAGGTCGTGAGTCTAACTTACTTGTCCCGAAAAGACTTGATCGTATTCTTTGTTCTGCTCATGCTCGACTTAAATGGTCTGATGCTTTTATGACACATCTTTCCTTATTGTCTTCTGAACATGTTCCTCTGCTGCTCCAACTTTGTCCTAATGTTTGTCGGAATCCACGTCATCGTTCGTTCAGATTTGAAGCTGCATGGTTGACTCATAATAGTTTCAAGGAGCTATTACAATCTTCTTGGAATTTTTTTCTCTCTACAAGTGAAGCTCTTTGTCGATTAGAGGGCTCTCTTAAGAAGTAGAATAAGGAAGTGTTTGGGAACATTCATCATCGAAAAGAGAGAGCTTTTGATGAAATCAAAATGGTGCAAGATCAAATTGCTTCATGTCCCATGGATGTGTTACTCTCGAGGGAATTAGATTTGTTAAGAGAGCTTGATGTGATTCTTGAGCAAGAAGAAATTCTTTGGCACCAAAAATCACAGAAAAAAATGGATGACTCTTGGTAACCGTAATACTAAATACTTCCACACTTCAACTATTGTTCTAAGGCATTGGAATCGTATTGAACTGTTACAAGATGAATATGGAACTTGGCTTTTGGATCCGGAGTTACTAGAGGCTCATGCCATTAATTTCTTTAAATGATCATATTCTTTTGTTGATGTTGAACCCGTTGTGGAGAGATTACCGGCGTTGGGATTTCCGAGATTATCTGATGCTGATCTAGAGTTGCTATATCGAGCTTTTCCACCAACAGATATTGAAAAATCAATTCGGAGTATGGGCAGTCTTAAGGCACCTGGTAGCGAAGGCTATCAACCTGTATTTTTTCAACAATTTTGGGACATTGTGGGTCCTTAGGTGGTACATTATACACTTGACTTTTTTAGTTATGGGGTCTTTCCTCAAGGAGCTAATGATGTATTGATCGTGTTGCTGCCCAAAATTTTGAAACCTGAGAGTATCAAACAATTGAGACCAATTAGTCTGTGTAATGTTTTATTTAAAACCATCACTAAAGCTATGGTCTTATGTTTGAAACCGCTAATGCTGAAAATTGTTGGTCCAGCTCAAACGAGTTTCTTACCAGGAAGATTAAGCTTAGACGATATTGTAGTTGTGTAGGAGGTTGTACACTCGATGCGAGTGAAAAAAGGAAAGAAAGGATGGATGCTTCTTCAACTAGATCTAGAGAAAGCTTATGATCGGATTAGATAGGATTTCCTAGAGGACACCTTATGTGTCTTGGGCCTTCCTGTCAAGGGGGTTTCTTGGATTATGCAATGTGTATCAGATCCTTCAATGTCTTTGCTTTGGAATGGTGAGAGAACTGATAGTTTTTTAACCTCACGGGGTCTCCGGCAGGGTGATCCTCTTTCTGTCTACTTGTTTGTCCTTGCATAGAACGTCTTTGTCACTTTATTGAGTTGGCGATTGTTGATCAAAAGTGGAAGCTTATTTGTTTATCTTATGGGGGCCCAAGACTTTCTCATATTTGTTTTGCGGATGATATTATCCTCTTTTCTGAAGCATCTATTGCACAAATAAGGATTATTCGTGATGTGCTTAACGTTTTCTGCTTAGCCTCGGGTCCAAAAGTCAGTATTGATAAATCTAAACTCTTTATCTCAGCAAATGTTGGTCATGATTTAGCAAGGGATATAAGTGCTGAGAGTGGCATGCAAGCTACAACTGATCTTGGTAAATACTTAGGTGTTCCAGTTTTGCAAAAGAAAGTGAATAAAGATACCTTTAGTGATATCATCGAGAGGCTCTCTTCAAGACTTTCAGGCTGGAAAGGTAGGTTTCTTAATCTCGCTGGAAGGATTACTTTAAGTAAGACAGTAATCTCATCTCTTCTGGTTCATCTCATGAGTGTCATTGTTCTCCTAAAATTGAGACTTAATCAGTTAGATCGTATTGCTCGATCAATTGTGTGGGGAAGTTTTGAAAGTTCTCGTAAACAACACTTAATATCATGGGATTCTTTGTGTCGTCCGAAAGATGCAGGTGGTATTGGTCTTCGAAAAGCTTTCCAAATAAACTTGGCCTTGATTTCAAAAATGGGCTGGCCCTTAATTCAGGGTGATGTGGGTTTATGGGCTAAGGTTATCCGTGGTAAGTATAAGATTGTTTCTGCTGGCTTTTCTTTTCCACATGTTTTACAGAGATTTGGTTCTGCGATTTGGAGGAGTATTAACCATGGAGTCTCTCGTGTGATAATCCTAAATTTACAATGGATTGTTGGTTCAAGTTGTAATGTCAAATTATGGATGGATGCTTGGATTTTTGATCAACCTTTGCTCAATTTTGCTACTTGTGAAATACCTAGCTCGCTTTTACATTCAACGGTAGCGGATAACTGGGACTCTGTTGGGGTGAAAGAAATAGAGCATCAGACCATTTGTGATGAATTGGGCTTTCCTCCAATTACTCGCTCACGTAGTGGACCAGGTTACAGGTTCGAATGACAGATTAGCGTGGGGTGGTTCATGTGATAGTAGATTCTCAGTCTCTTAAGCTTATAAGTTTTTCACTGCTACTTCGGGCCTGGGTGTCAAAATGAAACCTTTTTACAATTCTTTGTGGAGTGTCACTACTCCTGAACGAATTTGAGTTTTCTTGTGGCTGACTTCGCATCAGGTAATCATGACGAATATGGAGCGTGTCTGGCAGCACTTGTCTGATTCAGGTATTTGTCTCGTTTTTTGGAGTGATAATGAATCTATTCTACACGTTCTATGAGATTGTTACTCGATCAAAGGTATTTGGCTTTAGATTATACCATCTCGTCTCCGTAGTGTGTTCTTCGAGCAATCTCTGTTGCAATGGCTTTTCTCTAACCTTCAGAGTAATGTAGTGCAAGTCCAATGGTGTAAGATGTTTGCTAATACTTTATGGTGGGCTTGGAAGTGGCGATGTGGCTATGTTTTTGACTCGCAAATGAAGTGTGCGGATCAAACACACTTTATTCGCAACAAGAGCCGTGAATTCTTTGGTGCCTTTAGTTCAGGTGCGGTAAATGTTACTCTAGCTGCTAGAGTGGAGAGGTTAATCAAGTGGAACCCACCTGATCTGGGTTGGATTAAAGTGAATACTGATGGGGCTTCTCAGGGTAATTTAGGTTTGGCATCAGCTGGGAGAGTTCTTCGGGATTTGGAGGGTAGATGGATTCATGGTTTCACACTTAACATCGGCATTTGTTCGGCTCCGTTGGCAGAATTATGGGGTTTGTGTATTATGGCTTGTTTCTTGCCTGGGAGCATAGAGCTACACATGTTGAGTTAGAAATAGATTCAGAGTTGGTAGTAGGTTTTCTAAAGAAAGGGATTGATGATTCTCATCCCTTATCTTTCCTAGTACGTTTGTGCTATAGTTTTCTTTCAAAGGACTCGTAAGTCCGTATCGTCCACGTGTATAGGGAAGCAAACCGTATGGAGGATGGTTTAGCTAACCATGCTTTCTCTCTTTCGTTAGGTTTTCATTCTTTTTTATCAATTCCTTCTGAGATTCAATCACTTCTCTTTGCTGATAATATGAGTTTTTGTAGTTTACGGTTGACACTCTTGTAATTTTTTATTTATGAATAATGCTTTTGAGGGGGGAATTTCTTCCCTTTTTCAGACCAAAAAAAATCTCAAGCCAATAATTCTGTTTTTCTCCATCATCCCTTTGTGGTTGAGAGGATATATAAGATAATCTAGAATCATCTAAACGATATCGTAAATATTATGTGAATATATTTAATTAATATTGTGTTAATCTAGATTAGGAAACACATTCACTAATATGTATCATAATTTTTAAGATATAATATTTCTCATGTATCTCTCTGATCACATTTGTACATGCAAGTATACAATATTGAACAATATATACAAATTTATTTGTAATTTATGTCATTACGTTATCTAATTATAAATATTTGTGTCCGTAGACCAAAAATATATGTGTCAATGGGAGAGAATTTTAGTTGGGTTACCAATAGTATATGCTTCAATGTAATTCAACATCCTGGTCCAAGCCCAGACCGATACACTATTGATGATCAACATACTTTGCCATGTGGATCGTGTTAGAATGCCACGTCTTGAACTATATCATGAAAATGTGGTCAAAATAAGGAGGAGTCGGGTTTTCGATTTCATGAAGCCAAAACGAATTGGATAATTGTTTCTGAACATTACGCAGATACGGGTCAAAATAAAGAGGAGTCCGGCATGGTTTTAGATTTTTTAATGGTTTTTTTGATCTAGTTGGTTAACAATAAACCTTGATAACCAACTGTGGTCTGTAATTGGGTGGAATCGAGAAAAAAATTTCTATATTGTGACACTTTATTTCATTCAAATTGGTTAGAACCGATTATATCATAGAATAAATTCAACCAATGAATACAAAGAAAAAGTTAATGGTCTTCTACACCAGATATCGTGAGAACTATTACGATACTGAGTTACATTACTTCCATATTGTACAGATTTACTTTCCTTGTATGAAGATAGTATAGAGAATAAACCTTTATATAAAGAAAGGTCTGGAAACCTAGAACCAATACAGAAAACTGTGCATTCTTATAGTTATGACATAGTATGAGAGCCCTAAGGGTTTCTCTAAAAACGTGGCGGCTGAGATCTTCATTCTCTTAGACTCACCGTTTTCTTCATACAAGAAGTGAACTCAAATAATAGTTGATCCTACACTACAAAACCAGATATCTCCTAAAACAATTGTGGTTCAACGAAGAACCATATCTCCTTATGATTTTGTCGGCAAATGGTAATCCTAGGTGTATCATCTCTCAACTGTTACTCAGCGGCTCGAACTATAATGAATGGTCGGCCAATTTAAGGTTGGCGTTGAAGGCAATAAAAAATTTGGATTTGTTGATGGTACGATACCACAACCTGCAACAGATTCACCCGATCTAGAAGACTAGTAAACCAATAATGTCTTGGTTATCTCATGGATCAAACTCACGATTGAACCGATTGTGAGTTACATTTTTTCCATATTGTACAGATTTATTTTCTTTGTATGAAGATAGTATAGAGAATAAACCCTTGTATAAAGAAAGGTTTTGGAACTTAGAATCAACACAGAAAACTTTTGCATTCTTATTGTTTTCTGACAAGAACAAGCATCATTTGATGACACATTAACAGAACTACATCGGTCTTGATTCGAGACACAAGGTTAACAATTAGACGTTCTCGTACCCATAATAGCATACAAACTTCCAATACATTTTACGAAAATATGGTAAAAAATTCTCATAATTTAGATAGATATTCTTTTATGAATTCACCAGATTTAGAAATCTAGACATCAAAAACAAAAACCCTAGAATAACTTGATAATGAGATAAGAAACCCGTAATTAAAAAGTGAAAATCTTTTGTGATTATTGTCGAGAACCGTTGCCACACCATTTCATAAGATAAATCCAATACCAAAAGATCGCATTCTAATTCTATAAGGCCACCACTTCGGCTCCCAGATAAAAATCTATAAATCGATTTATGGTAAAAAAATCAAACTATGAAATATGTAGTTATAAATTGTCGAAACAACATCATTCCAGATCCATCAAAATCAAAAAATTCGAATAAATTTCATCATATCAAATGATAAATCTGAACTCTCAAATTAGATAAAAGCTATGAATAAAAAGGAAACAAAGGACATCGACCAGAAATTAAAGATTTAAGTTCTGTTTTGTGTTCAAATAGAACGAAGAGCATTGGAGGTTTCTAGTATTATAGTATGACATAGTTGGGAATAGATGGTTGCCCAAATTCTTAAGTAAACCCTAAACCCTACCTGAGCAAAATCCTTTACAAAGAAAGATGCGACCTTCTTTCAACTCTCTCCAGCCTCAAGCTCGCCCTCAGCGAGAGGTTTCTCTCTTTCTCTTTCAATCAATCAATAATTATCGATATCTGTACGCTTACTTTTGCCTCTGCAGAACAATGGGTATTCTAATCACCATCAACATAATGGGTATCAAAATCCAGTTCAATCTAATCAAGTAGGCATGATGAATCCACAGATGTTGAGTAATCCAATGATGGGTCATATTAACAATCCGATTCCAATGCCCAATATGCCAATCCATCCCCATTTCTTTAACAATCTCTCTAATATGCCTCAACAGCAACGACTTCGACAGTTTGCTATGCCCAACCATATCAACCAGCTACTTCCCAGCCTTTTGGGGAATCTTCAGTTTGCAGCTGCAAATTATAACCTCATGGGTCACTCACTCCCCTTAGTTCAGCCCAATTTTTGCCGCCCATCTCGTGAACCTTCTGCTTTCACTTCTCAGCCACAGCTTAATTCCTTTAACCCCATAAGTTATCATCCTGTTCCTACTTCCAATCAAAATCACCAATTGCAGCCTCCGGGTTTCTCAGAGCCAAGACCACAGGTAAACATTCTTATTTCCTTGCCTGTCCTAGTGGTTTAGAGTACTTGTTGTTCCTTTAGTTAACTTGAGCTTCCACAGGGGCAGTCCATAGGAAATGTCGACAACACCAATGGTTTCGGTTCTAAAGGGAATGATTTTCGCACTAAAATTTCAAAACATCATAAACTCAAAGGCCCTGGTCAAGGGTATGTCCTACTACTTACTCGCTTTTCAATTATATATTTGCCATAAGCTTGGTTTATATGTATTCTGAGATACTGTAGACTCCAGAGCTCTCAGTTGCACCAAACAGATAATAGGAAGAGAAAGTCTGGATTCAATAAGGGTCACATGGGCAAAGGTTTGTCCTTTTTCATCAACTCACTTCTCTGATGTGAAATTATATATATATATATTTAAAAAATATTCAGAGTGCTATAAACTTCGAACTTTCTCAGTTTCCTTAAGGAAATGTCATCTGTGGATTTGCTTAAATGTTTTGCAATGTACGGGAATGTATAAGACTTTTCACATCTCTTTTAGTTGATAAATATAGCAATAGAAAATACGGTCTTTCACATTTCTTTAGAGTATCTAATCCCAAACTTTTAATATCATTCAAGTTTGTAGATTTGGGTGTAATCCTTCGCATTGGCAGTAATCCTGAAATATTTAAGAATAAATGTCTTTCCAACGAAACTCAATATCGAAAAGGTTAAGAGTATCCCTCCCTCTCCCACCGTCTTTGATTTGTTGAGTTTCAATCTTTTTGGGGATAAATATTGAAGGTCAAAATATCTATTTGCAGAAATCAAAGAAAAATGCCTCAGATTGCGCCCTTGACGAGGAAGCAAAACTTCGTCGTCAGGTAGCCTTTATGTTTGTCAGTCCCCAGATATTTACTCATCTTATATAGTTATAACTGTCATGATTTCTAGTCTACTCGTAATTCGTTTGTGACCTTGTGTTTCTTTATGTTTATATTGCAGCAACTCCGGGAAGTTTTAGCAAAGCAGGCTGAGTTAGGTGTTGAAGTTGCAGAAGTTCCTTCACATTATTTATCCACTACAGAAGAACAAGTTAGTGGAGATAGAAGAGAACGATAGACGATTTCAGTGCGAAGATGGCAAAAAGGGAAGATTCCATAATAATAGACATACCAGGAAAAGACAACGTGGTGAAAAGGACAAGTCTAGAAAAAAACCAAGGTTCCAAGACAAAAGCTCATCTCAAGAACCTTCCATGCCGACGAGAATACCTACATTGCTTGAGAAACTCCTAAGCGCAGACATAAAGAGAGACAAAAGCCACTTATTACAGGTCTTCCGTTTCATGGTAATGAATTCATTCTTCAACGAGGTGCAAGATCAACCTCTGAAGTTGCCTTTGATTATGGTAGAAGAGACTGGGTGTGAACATGAGAGAGAAGATCCCACAACTGAACTTTTACTAGATGCTGATGATGATGATGACGACGATGTTGATGTTAATGGCGAGGATAACTCATGTGATGGTGTTGTTGACTTAAAATATCGAGGTCTAAGCTTGTAAGTTCAAAACCATAAAAGAGTGTTAGGATTCGTGGTATCATTCTGTCCGTACTTCTCTTTTCAAGGAAATATAGGGAACAATCTGATCAAGAATCTGAGTAATTAATTATCTACAGTTTGTTTCAATTCAGTGTTCTTTGGTATCCATAACACACAGATGGGAAAGATAAAACCAAAAAGCTTACGCCAATACAAGGATTGATCAGTCGAGCAAGGAGAAATTGTACATTTAGTCAATTATATTCTGCAATAAGAAATCATTTTAAATTTGCTTTAAGATTCTTTTTTACATATGGTTTTAAGAAAATTCATAACATCTTCAAACCTATTAACACACACATGACTATAAGCAAGGAGAAAAAGACCCCCACTATTGATGTATATAACAAATTGACAATCCTAAATAGAATATAAGAAATATCTATAATAAATAGTAAAAACAAATTAAAAAAAAAACTCTTCAGAACCAATCCCATGGATATTGAAACTCATCACAACACCAATTCTTGAAATCTCCATTTTTGCCAATCAACAAACCCAAATCATCAATATCCAAAAGATTATCGATTTCCAAATACCCTGTTTCCTCTTCCACTTCCGGCCTATGCATCCCATCCCCACATCCATTAGGAACTGGCATACTGTCTTTATTATCCGACGAGCCACACGACGGTGACACGTCATGCTCCGTCGTCTTCTTTTCTTGTCCTACAAGGAATCTAGACCAGGCTCCATTTGATGATCCATAATTGGGATTCATCATTGGATTCTTTGGTTTACACTTGGTCGAAAACGTTAGCGTAGAGCCACCATCATAACCACGCGCAGCATTAACGCTTTCTACATCTTGTGAATTACTTTGTTGAGGCAATAACCAACAAAGATTCGACCCATTTGAACACAAACTCCGATTATAACAATTATCATCGTCTTTTTGTTGAAATTTCAATCTCCCTGACAACGAACCTCGAGACCCACTTGCCGGTCCGAGACCAAGGTCCAACCCACGAATCGTATTGAGCTTATAAGACCAAGAACCCGACCCGTTACCCGAAAAAGACAAGTTCTTATTCACAACTACTTCTTGTTGTAGTCGTTGCTGTTGTGGCGGCAACAAGTTGAGTTTAGCCTCATGTCCATACAGTTTCTTAGCGGCTTCATCGTAAGCCATGGCTGCTTCAGCTGAGGTATTAAACGTGCCAAGCCAGAGTCGGGTCCCACGATTAGGCTCACGGATCTCAGCCACCCATTTACCCCAAGTCCGTTGTCTAACTCCACGAAAAGTACACGTGGCGTTCTCTGGACCACCTTTACCTTTCATACAACCTTTTCTAGATCTCCCCATGTTTCGTTTCTTGGCCGGACGTTGCTCTTCTTCCATAGTAAAGAGTTTCAATCTGTGGTGGCTTACTTAAATTTCATAAACAGTGATATGGAAAATCGAAGTGTGCATGAATATATATAGACATGGACACGTCATGAGTATACGTATTCTCACGTGGCATATGTATAAGTATGTATATGTACACTAAGGTAAAGGACCTCATTTTTGTTTATTTAAGTTAATGTCTATGTTACATGAAAGTGACCTCCGACAACTCTCTTGATAATTGATGACTCACGTGTTTCTCCCTCAGCCCCTTCTCTTAAAAGTGTCAATTTATAACTCCTAATGTACAATTTATTATAGTACTTCGACATTTATATTTAGACATTTTGTTTTATTAGCAAGGAGCTTCTGTATTCTCAAACTCGATCATTTATACTATAATTTACCTTACTTTATTACAGAATTTATCTACAATTTACTAGTTTCTAGCAACACACTTCGGTTTTCGTCCGAGTTATATATATATTAATACGTACATATATCCATATCGATTTTTTTAACTTTTAAGATGATGTTAGAAAGTATTCGTTTTATGCTTGCACGTCTCTTTCCAAAAAAAAATATTCTCGTATTACTTTCAAGTTAAGCTATATAAATAATTTTGAAAAGATAACAAAACATATAATAAAATATAGCCCGCTAGAACAAAAAAAAAACATAACTAATGAGTGGCGAGGATATCGAATTATGGAGGTTAAAATATTTTTTCCAAAACACATAAATTTAATCTTAAGAAAATATTAGTACACAAAATTATATCAAAGACATATCATTCGTTCATTTATATCATGAAAATTGCGTATCACTATTTTATTTTGCATAGTATATATCAATACATATTTTCGATAAAACAAACTAGACATTTACTAATGAATCTCCAATACGATTACTATAAATCATTGTTTCTTAATATTCTATATGTAACACACTTTATTTTTTCAACTAATTGATCTTAGTTTTAACCAAATTTGTGCAAGTTAAATTATTTTTGTGTGGTGATTTATTGTCGACATAGAAAAAAGAAAAGATGAATAGAAAGAAAAGAGAAAAACTATTGATAAATTAGGTTAATTAGGTTAAATAAATACACATGAGTTTTATTTTAATTTTATATTAAGTGAAAGATGTTTATGGTTAGATTAGAGTCAAAACAATATTTCATGGGTGTCAAATTTTTCTTAGAAAAGATGTCAATTGTAGAAAAATTAATACATATATAAATATATTTTAAAATCTATGGGTGTTATATGACACCCCTCTCATCTATGTACGATGATAGAATTACAATAACTCATTTTGTGATTAATTTTATGTTTTTATATAAAAAATTGAGATGTCATTCAAAGAAAAATAGTTTAGAAGGGCAGTAAGTTTACAGAATAAATTAAAACGTCCTCTTGCGTAATCAAGATATTATATATATTTAAATGAATTAAAGATTAGTTAATAAAAAGTAGCTTAGTTATAACTAGTTTGTTTATTTATATGTATTTTTCTTCTAACAGAGGAAAACTGGTTCAACCCTTAGAATAAGCGAGAATGAATAAGACGAGTCTCTCCAAGTTATAGCTTGAGAATCACGAATGTGGGGTTTTCCTTTCTAGCTAGGTCTTACGTATCAACGTTTATGTTCCCAACGGTTTCACGGTTCTGTTTTTGGATAGGAATAACGTTTTAGATAAACAATCAAATTATAAAAAAAAATAACATTTACATGCGAAAATAGAATACGTCATATCAATACACGACGTGTCAAGATCGAAGAAGGCCTGGCAAACAACTCGAGACACATGGCTTAACCATACGTTACGTACTTCGTCTCGAAGTACCTATTTCTCTACCACTACTTCTGTTTTTCTTTCTTTTTTTATAAATTCTTTATCTTTCATACTTCATAAAAAAAATAACCATCGAATTTTCTACTATATTTTTTTAAAAATTTCATATCACAAAATACTTACTGCCTAAAATATTTTAAGGCGTCGATTGTCTGCACTAATAAGGATTCTATTATGTCTCTTTATTTAATTATTATATTAGTCCATTCGACATTGACAAGAAAGTTTTTAAACATTACGATCAATAATTTTTTTCTAGATTGAAAACGATATATGTACGTAAATCAGCTTTATTACTTTCCAGACAAGTAAATTTTTTCTGATGACATAGTTTTAAAATCTAAATTTTTGGATAACAGATACTGAGCAAAGAAATTCGCAGAACGAATCGAAACAAAAATAAAACTAGAGAGATTAATATTTTTTCAAAAAGCTTTAAATGATTTTACTAACTTAGGATTCATGGAGTGATGTCGCGATCAGTGATGCTTAGTTATATGACCTCATATACATATGTTCAACAAAATTAGGTCAAATATATTTTCAGTTAAATAAGGATATGAGGTTAACGTGGAAAAAAATAAGGTGAAATAGAATGCATGAGGAAGAAGAAGAAGAGAAGTGCGAGATGTGACTTCTGGTGATACTGATGGGTACTGTCACTTTTATATCGCTGAGAGTGGGACACGTGTTTTCTTAGTCCCCCTTACTTCTTGGAAGTTGTTATAAAGTCATATGTAATCTAAAACCTTAAATTCCGAGAATCTCTATTTTATTCACTAATAATCTAATTATTACTGTTCAAAAAATCGGGTCAAGCGGCCGTTTAGTGTCTAGAAGCTAGCCCGGCATCTATTAGATTTTAGTGTAGTCAGATGATTAGGCGGCTATTATACCAAAACAATTAAAATGACAATTAGGCAGCTAAAATGATGACTCGGCAGTTTAGCCACCATATTAATTTTTTTTAATAAAAATTATATTTTAAAAAATTGTTTTTTTTGTGAGTTTCTTTTGACAATATTAGACTAGAGTAGTCGACCCATTAATCAAATTTCTACATAATATAGACAATAAAATTTGATTTTTGGATATGCATATATATATATATCTACCTTTGGATATGCATAATATAGACAATAAAACCTATTTATAATTTCTTTTTGTGAGTTTAACCTTGAAAATGTTTGTTTTAAAAAATAATGATATTTTGTATTCTAATTATTAATTCTAAATCACTGATTCATAACATTTGATATATTTATACTACATATAACTAATTTATTATATATAAAATATAATTTATT
>OVBA01000202.1:0-26728 GCA_900406435.1 Lepidium aucheri
AATATTGATAAAGATCCATTCCGACCTTGTGAAGATAACGAAGAGGTATTAAGTCCTGAAGTACATTATATGAGCGTTATTGGTGGACTCATGTATCTTGCAAATTGCACTAGATCGGATATAGCATTTGCTACTAATCTACTTGCAAGATACAGCTCGTCACCTACGCCTAGATAATGGAATGGAATAAAACATATATTTCGTTATCTTCAGGGGACAATTAACTTGGGATTATTTTATAATAAAAATTCTAGTTTCGATTTAGTTGGTTTTGCAGATGCTGGCTATTTATCAGACCCACACAAAGCTCGATCACAAACTGGATATGTATTCACAATTGGAGGCACTACAATTTCTTGGCGTTCTTAAAAGTAGAACCTGGTTTTTACTTCTTCAAATTATACAGAAACAATTGCACTTCATGAAGCATGTAGAGCATGTGTATGGCTCAGATCTATGACTCAACACATACAAAAAGCGAGTGGAATAACCATAAATAAAGAGCCAACAAAATTGTTTGAAGACAATGCTGCTTGTGTCGCTCAACTCAAAGAGGGTTATATCAAGAGCGATCGAACGAAACATATCCCCCCAAGATTTTTCTCCTACACACAGGAACTCAAGAAGAATAAAGAAGTGATATTCAATATGTTCGCTCAACAGACAATGCAGCAGATTTATTTACAAAGGCACTTCCCACTATAATTCTCAGAAAACATGTTCACAACATTGGAATGCGTCGTCTACGAGATCTATAAAGAACAAGATATATCTATTATCTCAGGGGGAGATTATATCACTGTACTCTTTTTCCCTTAGTCATGGTTTTTATCCCACTGGGTTTTTCCATGACAAGGTTTTTAACGAGGCAGTGCATACTACAATGGTGTCCAAGGGGGAGTATTATAAATATGACAAATGATTATGACAAATGTTAAAACACTTGACAAGTGTTAGATTGATTCATCACACTTGTTGAGTCAATAGACAAGTGTTGTTTTTCTTGTTACACTTGTCATAGTTTGGATCCTATTGTAAAACCTATATAAGGAGCATCATAGCTCTACATAAATCACAAGTTGTAGAGATTTGATTCTTGTACTCTCTCTCTCATATCTCTCTCTCAGTCTTTATATTTCAAATATTTTTATTTCTCTAATTTCACAATATTAAATACAATATATATATAAAAAATACATAATTAGAATATAATAAATTGTAAAATATATAAAAAATAATAATATAACAATATATAAATAATTATATCATAACACATATAACATTAATTGTTTGTTTGTTATAGTTACTGCTACAATTTTGCCTAACGTTTACACGTTATTAGTCAACAAAATTTTAAATTTTAAATAAAAAACCAACATAAATTAGATGTTTAGAAATAAACATGTAAAAAAAAGTTCTCTCTGTTTTCTCGTGTGATAGAAAACAGAGTATCTCACCAGAGTGAAAACTGTTGGTTCCTAGCTTTGAAGATTGCAATTACCATCTTACAAGATCAACCTCAAATAGACGGCTTTAAAACCTTAAGACAACACCAAAGAAGCTTACGAGCAAAGCAACAAAGGAAGATGAGCGATTCACTCCATGAAGCACTTAAATCTCTACAAATAGATGAAGAACCGATAGATCTACCACCAGATGGAAACTATAACAACATGCAAGAAGAGGATCTCACCTTAACCGGAAGATTATTGAACCCAAAGAAGCAAAACATGGCACGGGCTATGATTACACTTCCAAGGATTTGGAGATTATATTCAAGAACAATTGGATTGGTTATCTCGCATGATCACTTTCAGTTTCGCTTTGCATCGGAGGAAGAACTGAATGCAGTTCTTAAATTCAATCTATGGAATTTGAGGACTGGGGAGTTGTAGTGATAAGTAAAAAGGACATGGAAAGGGCTACAATGATCAAAAAAGTTCCAATCTGGCTACGGATTTTCAATGTTCCTCTTCAACACCGTACAAAAGATATGTTCAAAGCCAATGGTAGCACCTTCGGGAAAGTAATGGAAATAGATTTTGAGGAAAACAAAACAGCAATTCATGAATTTACAAGAATTAAAGTTGAATATGATCTGGACTCTCCTCTCCAAAACCAAAGAACTTTCAGAATTCCGAATGGTAAAACAATCAAAGTTGACTTTGAATTTGAAAGAATTAGGAGATCCTGCCACTTCTGTCAAAGAATAACACATGACAAAAGGAGCTGTCCATGGTCGGTAGTAGACACAACTCTTACACCATCAAACACAGAGGAAGAGTCATCCAACAGAACACATGCACAAGGTGACCCGAAAGATCAACTCAAGGCTGCACCTAAAGGCCAGATAAACATATTTAATAAAGAAACACCTTCAAGCTCAAATAGTCTTATGTCGTACAAGATAAATGAAGACCAAAAGATGTTAAGAACACAGAGAGAGCTCGCGGAAGGACAAACGTCAAAAGAGAAACAGAATTTGATTCCACCTACTCATGTAGAGAGGAACAAGAAAAGAAATGAAACAACACTAACATAAGATATTGAGTGTGAGCAGATCCAAATATCATCACCACTCAAAGAGGACAAAGGTGCAGGGAAAAGGATAGCGAACATCATGTACAAAAGTTATGCAAAGAAAACCAATGTGGCCACTCACAGACAGAACAATCAAGGTTTTCAGATAAAAGAGGAGCACACAAGAAATAATGACAGTGGTGAGGAAGGTGAACAAAAGAAGAAACGTAAACTATCAGAAGTTAACTTGGATACAAGTAGCTCAACAGCAAAACAACTTCCAACAGGTATGGTGACTATCCTTAAGTCACCAGATTCTAAATGAGCATCATCAGTTGGAACTGTCAGGGTCTGGGGAATAACCTGACAGTTCGACGTCTTAAAGTAATAAGGAAAACCTTATTTCCGGACTACTTATTCCTCATGGAGACGAAGAATAATAACCATCTAAATAATAATGTTAAAGACTGGTTAGGTTATCAAAGTATGTATAGTATCGAGCCTACGGGACTAAGTGGAGGACTGACCTTGTTATGGAAAAATACAGAGGACCTTAAAGTTATTCAAGGTAACGAGAACATCATCGACACACAACTCCGTATAGGCTCACAAAATTTTTTTGTTACCTTCGTATATGGACATCCAAAACCACAATGCAGGAACATGGTCTGGAATTAGATTAGCAATATAAATCACACCCGCAACTCTGCATGGATGTTAGTAGGGGATTTCAACGAAATTCAATCCAACGAAGAAAAACTAGGTGGACCAGCCAGAACAATGAGATCAATGGAAGCATTCACACAAGTGATCATAGAGTGTGATATGGAAGAATTTAACAGTCAAGGACCCAAATACTCATGGATAGGGCAAAGAGGTAAACACTGGATCCAAATTAGACTAGACAAAGCCTTTGGAAATTCAGAAATGAGAGGCTTATTTCCCCAAACAATTACCACATATATGGACATAATGGGATCAGACCACAGACCAATTCGAATATCATTTGCAGCAGAACTTTACACCTTTCCACTAGATTTTTCTTTGACAAACGATGGACTAAGTATAAAGAAATGGAGAATATAATAAACCAGAGCTGGTATAGTGGTGAAGGAAGGGACTTATTGCATAGGATGAGAATATGCAGGAGAAAAATGATCTGTTGGAAGAAAAAGGTTCAGACCAACTCTCGAGAGAATATAGAAGAGCTACAAAGCCGCATTCAGATCAAACTGCAAAGGTTGAATCCAGATCAGCAAGCCATCAGTAAACTCAAAGAGGAATTATATAAACAGGTTAAGTTGGAGGAGGCATTTTGGAAACAAAAGTCAAGAGAACGATGGCTAAGAGAAGGTGATGCAAACACCAAATTCCATACTAGTGTGAATAAACAGAGGAAAAAAAATAGAATCACATACTTATATGATGAGAAGGGACAAAAACAATACCTTGAAGGATCAAAAGGGGAGGTGGCGGTTAAATATTTCACACAACTCTTTCAAGCAACTTCTCAAAATGACAACAACCCTTCGGGTATCTCCTTCTGTAGTCACATTCAATCAAAGGTAACAGAAGAGATGAATGACAAGCTAACGGCTCAAGTCACAGATGAGGAAATAAGACAAGCGATCTTCTCCATTAAACCAGAGAGTGCACCAGGACCAGATGGAATGACTGGATACTTCTTCCGCACCTACAGGAAAATACTTGCTCCACAAGTTATCAAGGAAGTGAAAGAAGTATTTGAAACAGGGGTCATTCCTTATGATTGGAACTACACATACATTAGCCTAATTCCCAAGGTAGCAAATGCAGCACAGATGAAAGACCTCCGACCCATCAGCCTATGCTCGATAGTATACAAAATAGTGACCAAGATAATCACAAGGAGACTACAACCAATGCTCAAGAACATCATTTCGGATACTCAAGGAGCATTTACACCAGGCAAACTTATAACGGACAATATTATGATTGCACATGAACTTACCCACCACATCACTACCAACAGGTTAAGGAAATCGAACTATATGCTGATCAAAAATGATATATCCAAAGCATATGATCGAGTCAAATGGGACTTCCTTCATCAAGTTCTAATACAGATGGGATTTGCAGCTAAATGGATACAACTAATAATGAACTGTGTCACATCTGTTTCGTATTCAGTTTTGGTCAATGGACAAGCCCATGGCATCATAAAACCACATTGTGGAATCAGACAAGGAGACCCACTATCCCCATATCTATGTATCCTATGCACATAAGCACTGATTAGCCGATTGGGCTACTTAGTTTCTCAAGGAAAAATCACTGGTATACAATTCGAGGAGGAAGGTCCTATCATTACACACTTACTCTATGCCGACGACAGTTTCTTTGTCTGCAAAGCTACAACAACAGAAGCCCACTCCATCAAAGAATTTTTTGAAGAATACACAAGAGTATCAGGACAAATCATTAACTTCGACAAGTCAACAATAACTTTTGGGAAGTTACCGGAAACACAAAAAAGAGAAATACAGGAGTTACTTGGAATACAATCAACAAAGGGCATGAACAGATACTTAGGATTACCAGAAGCATTAACAGGCTCAAAGACTAAACAATTTGAATTTCTGACAGAACAACTACGGAACAAAACAACATCATGGTATGCAAAGAATCTCACGGCTGGTGGCAAAGAAATTATGATCAAAACAGTAGCAATGGCTCTTCCAATATACACTATGTCATGCTTTGCACTCACGAAAACGCAATGCCATAAACTCACAAGCATAACTAGATCATTCTGGTGGAACACTCAAACAGATCAAACCAAGATACCCTGGGTGGCTTGGAAGAATGTACAAAGAGCAAAAGCACAAGGAGGATTGGGCTTCAGAGATTTCGAAAACATGAACTCAGCTCTTCTAGCCAAACAAGCTTGGAGAATCTTGCAGAACAGACACTCTCTCTTGGCTAAAACGTATAAATCCATCTACTTTCCAGAAACAGAATTTTGGATAGTGACACGGGATATAAGCCTTCCTATGGATGGAAAAGCATTCAGAAAGGAAAGAAATTGCTTACAAAAGGCCTGATTAGAAGGATAGGCAATGGCAAAGACACATACGTATGGACAAGCAGATGGATTATGGACAAAGAACTAAGAACTCCTATCAGCAAAAATCTCTTACTAAATGTTAACCTCAAAGTGTCTGAACTAATGAGCCAAGAAGGATGGGACTGGAACAAAATACACAGAACTATACATCAGGTGGACATTAATAGAATAGCACAAATTACCCCAAACCAACAACAACCAGATGAATGGATGTGGAGTTATAACAGAACTGGAAACTACACTGTCAAAAGTGGGTACTGGCTTGTTAGTCGCCTAAACCATCTCCAACTGATAGAAGAGACAACACCTCTACAGTACCAGAATGTGTTAAAGACAAAGATATGGAACATTAAAGCCCCGGCCAAAATCAAAATTTTCTTATGGAAAATTTTATCAGGAGCTCTACCAGTTAAAGCACTGCTATATCACAGGAAAATAGTACAAAGCCCAATCTGTGACATCTGTGGAAATGAAGAAGAGACAATAAATCACATGCTTTTCAAATGTCACACAGCTAGACAAACTTGGCGCCTATCTCACTTCCCGGAACCTGAAGGAGGTTTCAATAGCTACCATTTAGAAGGTAACATGATACACTTAATACAATCCATTAAAAATACATTGGTCCCGGAAGACATTAGGACTAGTTTCCCATGGATCCTATGGAATATTTGGAAAACTCAGAATCAAATTGTGCTTGGGAACACAACTCCTGATCTACGGACAAAGATACAAGAAAGTCTAACTGAGCACAAAAGCTGGAAGCACCAACAAGAACAGCTCAGAACCGTGTATCTCAAGGAACAATTCATACGGGAAGAAAAGATGGAGGGAAACACAAAGAGGTGGAAGTACAACGCTTGGTGGCAAACAGTCTTTTGGAAAAACTCCAATTTACACGGCGGAGCTTCGATAATCCAACATATTGAAACCAAAGAAACTTGGCACTTAAGGCACACATTTGCTAACAGAGGAGACAACACTCTAGTCCAACTCTAAGGATTAATTTGGCTCATTCAAAGTATCTCACATCTACGCTTCACACCGATCATGATACTAATGGAGAACAAAGTCACTTATAAAATCATCACACAGCACCACAAATGGCTGAGATATAAAAGCTAAACACAGCTCATCCAGGATATGATACACAAGGAGAACGAGATAATTTTCCAACAAATACCAACCCAAAAACAGTCGTGGCATTTTCTATTGGCAAGGAGCGTGATAAGAGAACAAAGATTTCAAGACTATATTGGTAGAAACATCCCAAGCTTGTTGCCACAACATCCAGTTCCAACCGACATTTTAATTTGAAGGAGCTTTGAAAACAGAGGAAGGAAAACCAATAAGACACATGCAAAATAAATACATGAGCTCAGACACAATAAAGAGTACGAGGTTTGGAAGGTGTATTAATGGGCTTCATTATTAACATTTAATATAATGATTAAGCCTATTAAGTCGCCAATTAGTTTTGTCATAAAAAAGAAGCCACAGGAGAAGCCTCTTCGATATCTGAACCCATCACAACACAAGGTTAACCACTTCTATCTCACGCTGTGATATAGATCATGATTGCATTCTTTTTAGACTTTGCTGGCTCATACCTTAGATTACACAGAAATGGCGAGGTCTAAGCAAGAGACCAATCACAGAAGTTGCTTAACACAAGAAAAGATACACAAAGATTGTGGAGAAGGTTCTAGGCGGCGTTAAGTGACACGTAGGAGACATGCATTGGAGAGCATGATCACAACCTTCAAGACGAACGAAGTTAAGCCACATGCTCAATCTAATGATCACACTTGAAGATGCACACTCAAACACGAGTATATATTTGGACACGGGAGAACTAAACAGTCAACATCTCTCTTGCTTAAAAAACAAGGGTCAACAGAACAAGAAACAAAGAAACTCAAGATATCATGGTGGACAATTTCTGGACGGCGATTGAACAGTTTCACTTGGGACGCAAAGATGATGACATCTACATACCAAACTACGCGTACTACAGCACGGCGGAGCTGAGTAGGAAGAGCCTAGTGGCCAATCAACTACACGGAGACAAACTTGGTGGATATGGCTCACGACATGCCAAAAATATGGAGAATGGACAGTAGGGTGTATGGTCGAATCATAGACCAAGATTATGTGCAATATATCTTCTCTTCTGAGACAGATCTCCTCTCGGTACTAAGGAGGCAACCCATAGTCTACAATGGTTGGCTAGTGTTGATTCAAAGGTGGGCACCAATTGACTCAAGTCTGTTCTTTACAAAAGTACCGGTTTGGATTCAGATTCATGACCTGCCGCTTTAGTATGCTTCACCAATGACCACAAGGCTAATAGCCAGGACGATAGGTGAAGTGATCGAAGTGGATGTACAAGCCTTCTCAGTACTGCGAGCATCTACCATTCGAGAAAGGGTAAACATCGATCCCTTTGAAAGATTGAAGTTCTTTAAACCGGTTAGATTCCAGAATGGAGAAAGGCTGCATGTATTTTTTCACTATGAAGGAATAACGAACTTCTGCCTCAATTGCCAAAAGATGACCCACTACACAACTCTGTGCACATACACTTCACTGGCTTCAGACTATCTCATTGAACTCGACGACAATCCAGTCCCACAAGAGGTAGCTTCATCGTCATCTCCAATAGAGGAGCGTGCAATGGAAGTAGAAACCACACAAGCAGCACTACAAGAACCCGATGCGCAAAGTCAAAGAAACGAGCCACACAACAATGAAGATTTTCTCCCAGTTTTGTCTGAAACAATTAGAAGCATCACACTTAACAATGAAACTATCGGACATCATGCAGCTAATCTAGAGCTGGATTTAACAACATGAGATAACCAACAGGGGGTCCAAGTGCTCATGAACAAAGAATCTAAGCGCAAACGCTATCCAGATCATGATGAGGAACAAGCTAACAAGGTACCAAGAATCGAATAATGGGTGAGGCCGGCGACATGAAAATAGGAAGAAAATAACGACTCCTTCTCTGTCAACGTAATGCAAGCATGTCAGGATAGATTCCTTTTGACATTGGTTTATTTGCAAAAGTAATATAAGTATTTTCTTTTGCGGCTGATTAATCTAGGTTTAATCTTTTGGTTGTCGATTTCAATACGGTTCCGGTTTGTAATGTTTTCATTTTTGTACTCAGTTTTTAACAAATATATGAATCCTTTTGCTTTGTCAAAAAAAAATTAGATGTTTAGAATGTTTTTTTTTTTTTTTTTTGTCAAGTGATGTTTAGAGATTTTAAGTGAGCGCTTTTGTTTTCATTTGTATAAAGTGACGGTTAATTTGACATATTTTCAAAAAAGTAGTAGATGGTAAACATAACTTGTCAAACTTATACATGATGGCTCTAAAACTATGCATAAGAGTCGCAGCCTGAGATTCATTGTTTTTGTAATCATCTTCCTTGACGTGACAATTCACAAAGAGAACCCAATAAAGATACATAACAGCACCGGCTAAAAGACCACAACCAACACTGAAAATAAGAGCCGCCACGACGTTAAGGATGTATGCTGTTCGCTCTCTCAAGGAATTGGTGTTATCGGAGATGAGTAGGAAATATACAATTGATCCGATCTGAGACGACGGATCGTGAATCGAGTTGGGGTGAAATCGGATTCGAGGTTAGGATTTTCAGGGGTTATTGAGAGGGAATAGGAATAGATGACGAAGGTTTTCAAATGACGAGTGGCGGAGATGGTGGAAATTGAGACTGAGAGGAAAGCTACGATGATCGCAAATCCGAGGTCAAAGGATGATACCGCCATTGTTATCGTCTTTGACTTCCTTTACTTCAGCTTCACTCTTCTTAAACCAACCCAGAAACTCGGTGACAAGTTACAAAATTAACAACATTTTCAAATTTTCATATTACAAAATAACCTCTCTTTATTTCTTTTATTTCATTGCAAATATTCTTGCTATAGTATAATAAAAAACTACATTCTATATATTTTTCTAAAATATATGTTATTTTCGAACATTATATATATAATTTTCAAATTTCAAACAAAAAGTATTGGAAGTGATGAAAGATATATATATATATATATATATATATTAGGATTATACTCGCACTAAAACTTAAAAATGTATTCATTTAATTTGTTAAATCTGTGTTCATATTTTAGAATATTATTTTTGAGGTATTGTTTTAGGGTTGATCCGAATTAGAAGAATCAAACCTAAAAAAATACTCAAATGAATCTAAATTTATGTACCCAAAAAACTAAATTCGAATCCAAACCCAAACCAAATCACGAGATACTCTATTAAATTTTCGAGATACTCTATTAAATTTTTTAAAATTTTAAATTTATATATATAAATTACTCAAACTCAATCTCTATTGAACCAAACTCTATCCGTAATATAAAATATTTGAATAAGTTTCAAACTAAAATAATAAAAATACCAAATTTAAAAAACGAAATCAACCCAATTAAAGAAATCGAACCCGACAATATATCCCAATAAGTTTTAAATCTATATACCTAAAACCCCAAACTAAACTTGAGCTAGAACCAAATCAATTATCAAATTTTAGATTTTTAGAGTTTTTCTATTAAATATTTTCCAATTTTGAATTTTTATATAAAAATATTTGAATCCTAACTCGATTTATACCGAACCAAACTCTATCTAAAAAATAAAAATACTCGAATAAGTATTAAATTAAAAGAACAAAAGTATCGAATTAATGGAACCAAACTCGGTAAAATACCATAATGAATCCTAAATATATGTACCCAAAAAATTGAATCCAAAACCGAACCAGAGCTGAATCAATAACCGTATTTGAACCCGATATATTTTATTAAATTTTACCCTTTACACGTTTTTATTAGATATCTATTAATTTTAAATTTCCTATAAAAATTCATAACCAAACCCACCTTAATCCTATTTTTAAGGATTGTTATAAAGCATATGTTAATTTTATCCTATAGTTTTTATAACACAGCCAAAATGAAAGTGTCTCCCGCTTTAATATATAAGATTAAAGCAGGAGACACTTTCATTTTGACCATGTTATACACTTTAGGATAAAATTAACATATGGTTTGTAACAACCCTTACAAATAGGCATAAGGTAGATTTTGTTACAAATTTATTTATAAAAATTTTAAACTAATAAAAAATTAAAAAACCAAAAAACAAAAAAATAGAATTAATATAAATATATTGGTTATAAATACGATTCTTGATTCGGTTCAGGTTCGAGTTTAGACTTAGTTTTTTGGATACATAGATTTATTACTCATTTATGTTATTTTTCGGGTTTGGTTGCTCTAATTCGGTATTTTGGTTCTTTTGATTTAAGACTTACTCATATATTTTTATTATTTGAATATGGTTCTCTTTGATATAGATCAAGTTCGGATTCAGAGGTATTTTATATAAAATTTTAAAATTAAAAACAACAATAATAAAAAAACTCTAGAAAGCTAAAATTTGGTTCTTGATTTGGTTTTGGTTCGGGTTCTGGCTTAGTTTTTTGGATATATAGAGTTAAGACTCATTTGAGTAATTTGTCAGATGGTTCCTCTAATACAGATCAATTTTGGTTCGAGTTATAATCTTTGAATCAACATCTCAAAAGCAATATTCCAAAATATCAGCACGACTCTAACAACTTAAATGAATAAATTTTGAAAAGCAATCAAATCCCGCGTTATAACGCGGTACAATCCTAGTCTTGTATGTTAAAGTGGAAGATACTTTCATTTTGACCGTGTTTTAAATTTTATGATAAAATTAACATATTGTTTTGTATCAATCCTTAAAATAGGCATAAGGTAGATTTTGTTAAATATTTATTTATAAAAATTTTAAACTTATAAATATTTAAAAAACAAAAAACAAAACTATAAGATTAAGAGAAATATATTAGTTACGTATTCGGTTTTGATTTGGTTCAGGTTCGGGTTTAGACTTGGTTTTTTTGGTACATTGATTTAAGACCCATTTATGTTATTTTTTTCGGATTTGGTTCCTTTAATTCGGTATTTTGTTCTTTTGATTTAAGACTTATTCAAATATTTTTATTTTTGGATATAGTTCCAATCTGTATAGATCGAGTTTAAGTTTAGAGGTATTTTATATAAAATTTTAAAATTAAAAACAATAATAATCAAAAAACTCTAGAAAGCTAAAATTTAGTTCTTGATTTGGTTTTGGTTCGGGTTCGGGCTAAGTTATTTGTATATATAGAGTTAGGACTCATTTGAGTATTTTGTCGGATGGTTCCTCTAATACAAATCAATTTTAGTTCGGGTTACAATCTTTGAATCAACATCTAAAAAACAATATTGTGAGATGGTTCTTGATTTGGTTTTGGTTCGGGTTTTGGCTTATTTTTTTGGATATATAGAGTTAGGACTCAATTGAGTATTCTGTCAGATGGTTCTTCTAATACATATCAGTTCTGCTTTGAGTTATAGTCTTTGAATCAACATCTCAAAAGCAATATTGCAAAATATCAGCACGAGTCTAACAACTTAAATGAATAAATTTTGAAAAACAATCGAATCCCACGTTATAACGCGGTACAATCCTAGTCTTCTATGTTAAAGCGGAAGATACTTTCATTTTGACCGTGTTATAAATTTTATGATAAAATTAACATATTGTTTTGTATCAATCTGTAAAAATAGGCATAAGGTAGATTTTGTTACAGATTTATTTATAAAAATTTTAAACTTATAAATATTTAAAAAACAAAAAACAAAACTATAAGATTAATAGAAATATATTAGTTACGTATTCGGTTTTGATTTGGTTCATGTTCGGGTTTTGACTTGGTTTTTTTGGGTACATAGATTAAGATCCATTTATGTTATTTTTTTTGGATTTGGTTCCTTTAATTCGTATTTTGTTGTTTTGATTTAAGACTTACTCAAATATTTTTATTTTTGGATATGGTTCCAATCTGTATAGATCGAGTTTAAGTTTAGAAGTATTTTATATAAAATTTTAAAATTAAAAACAATAATAATCAAAAAACTCTAGAAAGCTAAAATTTAGTTCTTGATTTGGTTTTGGTTCGGGTTTGGGCTTAGTTATTTGTATATATAGAGTTAAGACTCATTTGAGTATTTTGTTGGATGGTTCCTCTAATACAAATCAATTTTAGTTCGGGTTACAATCTTTGAATCAACATCTGAAAAACAATATTGTGAGATGGTTCTTGATTTGGTTTTGGTTCGGGTTCTGGCTTAGTTTTTTGGATATATAGAGTTATGACTCATTTGAGTATTCTGTCAGATGGTTCCTCTAATACAGATCAATTCTGCTTCGAGTTATAGTCTTTGAATTAACATCTCAAAAGCAATATTCTAAAATATCAGCACGGATCTAACAAGTGAAATGAATAAATTTTGAAAAATAATCAAATCCTGTGTTATAACGTGGTATAATCCTAGTCTTCTATGTTAAAGCGGAAGATACTTTCATTTTGACCGTGTTATAAATTTTATGATAAAATTAATATATGGTTTGTATCAATTCTTAAAAAATAGTCATAAGGTATATTTTGTTACAAATTTATTTATAAAACTTTTAATCTTATAAATATTTAAAAAACAAAAAACAAAAATATAAAATTAATATAAATATATTAGTTACAGATTTGGTTTTGATTTGGTTCAGGTTCGGGTTTAGACTTTTTTTTTGGGTACATAGATTTAAGACCCATTTATGTTATTTTTTTTGGATTCGGATCCTTTAATTCAGTATTTTGTTCTTTTGATTTAAGACTTACTCAAATATTTTTATTTTTTGGATATGGTTCCGTTCTGTATAGATCGAGTTCAAGTTTAGAGGTATTTTTATATAAAATTATAAAATTAAAAACAATAATAATCAACAAACTCTAGAAAGCTAAAATTTAGTTCTTGATTTGGTTTTGGTTCGTGTTCGGGCTTAGTTTTTTGTATATATAAAGTTAGAACTCATTTGAGTATTTTGTCACATGATTTCTCTAATACAAATCAATTTTAGTTTGGGTTACAATCTACATCTGAAAAACAATATTCTAAAATATCAGCATGGATTTAACAACATAAATGAATAAAATTTCAAAAGTAATCAAATCCCATGTTATAACGCGGGTATAATCCTAGTATATATATATATATATATATATGTGAGCTTATATGAGTTTTAAGCAAGCACAAGTTTGTGAATTTTTAAAAAACTAACAAAATATTTCAATATAAGATAAGAGTAATATGAATGTAAAGTATTTTTTTTAATACTGGGCCAAAACTAACCGACATATTAGTCAAGTTCTTACATAATGTAGGGAGTATGACTCGATCCCTAGTTTTGTAATGGTGCCTATATTTAGTGGATTTATTATTTGTCACTAGATCAATGTCATTTCACGAATATAAAGTAATTATTTTTAAAAATTTGATATTTGTATATTTACAGTTTAATACTCAATAATAAAAATATAAGCTATTGATCTTCACTTATCACATATCTTTCGATATTTCATGTTATTTGATAACAACAAGTCATTTAATAATGATTCACTTAATAAATAATACGACTCATTTGACACTACATCTTATTTGATACTAATATAGGTTATTAAATATCACAAACTATTCAAAATTTATGATTATTTTGGTAATTACATGTCATTGGATATTCGATAATTTTAAGAGTAATTCAAAGAAATTCCATTTTCCTTATACCATTTTGCAAAAATACTATTTGAATCTTATTTTTACAAAAATACCTTTCATTAATAAAAAATGACAAAAAAACAGAATTTTCAAAACTTTTTATAAGATTTATAAGAGATCTTATAAAATTTAAAAGTATTATTTTTATAAATTATTTTATAAAACCCTATAATTATTATATTTATAAGTTATCTTTTGAAACCTTACAAAGATTTATAAGATACCTTATAAAATTGTATAAAACCAAAAGAATAAGGGGAATTTTCAAAAATACCCCTATTGATATGTACCCTTTTCAAAACCTATCATTTCTTTTATAAATTGGGAGATAAAAATGGTTATGAGGGGTATGTTTTAAAAAAAAATATTTCGAAAGGGGTATTTTTAGTAATTTCTCAAAGAATAATGAAAAATCAAATCAAATACTCAATATTTGGGGTCTAATACGAAAACTATTTAACTTTCTTTTGGGTTCCCTCAAGTTTTATACAATAATTAATTGATTTTTATAAGGTTTTATACGATAATTTTAAATTTACTATTTATAAGGTTTTATTAAAATAACTTAAAAATATAGCATTTATTAAAAAATTTCGAATAAAGTCTTATAAATTTTACAAGCTCTTTTATAAAGCCTTATAATTTTATACGCTCTCTTATAAAGCCTTATAAATTTGATAAACTCTCTTATAGGAAATTATATAAGCAATCTTATAAACTTTTATTAATTTTTTAGGAAAAATTTTGAGATAAAAAATTTTGATGGGAAAAAATTGTGTAAAAGGAAAAAAAATGCCGAGAAACTATTGTAAGTCCCTTACCCAATTACAGTTAAAGCAAACGTTTGCAGCTATATTTAGTATTTGAAATTATATTTAATGTTTGCAGTTATATTTAATCTTTGTCTCGTCTTTTACAAGTATAGCAATGTGTCGCCTTTTGATAAGTGTTTTCATTGTTTGCATTATATCTGCATGATTGATGTTGCGAAAGAAGGGGTGAAAGATGCTTCTGACATAGATATATTCGACCAGTCACGCCAGAATGTTGTAAACACCCATTTTCATTTTTGTAGCGTTATTAAAATTTTGCATTAATTTTTAACCTATATAGTTAATGTTATAACGTTTGCAGTTCTTTTCTAATTTTCTATTAATAACATTTATCTTTTCCTATATAGGTATAGCAATGTCTTCTCCTTCAATATGTATTTTTATTTGTATCAACTTACATGACTGCCTAATATTTTTATGTAGGGGGAAAAGGGATGAAGGATGCCTCCAACATGGGTGTATCCAATCAAGCCAGCCAAAATATTGTAAGCACTAATTGCATTTAAATTTAATGGTTTTAGTATTACACTTACTGATAACTTATAAAAGGATTTCTTAACTCGAGATGCAACCTTCAATATATACGAGGACAAACAAGGTTCTGTTACATTCTTAGGTAAATTTACATAACTGATGAATTAGAAATCAAACGGCATAAACTAGCTAAAAGTCCCAAATTAGTAAACTAATTTTGTTCAAACACAGAAATTGAAAAACAAAGATGAGGATTTTCATTAGAAATGAACCTAAATTTTGGGAAAACAAGTTTTCGGTTAAGATTATATTTATAGGATAAAATAATAATTGTCGGTTAAGATAATAGTTATCGGTAAAATAATCTTAATCTTCTTCATGGTTGTTCAAAGCTAATCTATAACCCTAGCTTGGTTGTTGTTGAAATTTTACAAAATTGTAACAAATATACAAAATAAAAGTCATTAAGAGTTAGAATCCTTATAAACAATGATGAAATCAAACTCACAAAATAAGAGTTAGAATTCCTAATAATTTACAAAGCAAAATCCGTTATTATAAGATTAATTTTTAGAAAAGATTTACAAATTAAATTCTCCACTACCAATTTTAATGGATTCTAGAACATTCAAACAAACAAAAACTCTCTTGTCAGATCTCATGACATATAACCTCCACCATATTCGGCAATTTAGAATCACAAGAGGGAGATGAAATCAAATTCGAAAAAGGACAAAAATGAAGATTATATTGTTATTCCTCTGTGCAAGTTTACTATTCTTTATTGGAAATTTGTGGCCATATTATTTTACGCTTGTAGATATAGCAAATTGGTGAAGGTGGACCATTGTGTGTGATGGACAAGCAAAATCAAACCATATTTTTATTTTTTCAGGGACCGCTTAGACTTTTAATTAGTTTTTGGAATCATGTTAGTTACCTAATTTTCTTAAAAATATAATTAAATCATTATTTTATTAACAAAAGATTTATTGACAAAATAGAGACTGATGTAGTCACAATTATATAATATAGACATAGAGAGGTCCTAAAAATATAGGATAGATAATTTTTTTTAATATTGGGCCACAACTGGTCTGCCCATTCATCACATTCTTACATAATGTAGGTAGTAAAACTCGATTTTTGGATACTCAAGTGCGCCTACTTTTATTGGATTTACCACCTGCCACTACACTAAAGATCACATGCATGATACATAATCTTAAAAATAAAATCTATAAGCATGTTCACCAACCAAGAATAACCAAAAAAAATGACTAAGCCAATTCAACAACTCGAATGTCAGAATCAGCCACTTCGGTGTATATTTTGAATTCTGATCAGTAAAAAAAGAATTAGCGTGTTATAAACTTTAAGATATAAATTAACCTATGATAAAATTAACCATTTTATCCTACAAATTTTTTTAACAATTAAAAGCATTTCATTATTATGTATTCCTCTATCACCCTAATCATCACTTTGATGTAAATCTTATTTATTTTCCTACTCATAATTCTTTAATATATTTACGTGTATACATTATTATGTATTCATCCCTTACCCCAAAACTGAAGCTTTGAATATTAAATTTTTTTAAAACTCAAGAGAAATTAAGGAGAACATTATTTTCCATATGAATAAAATATTCATCTATAAGCACTATAACGAATATTTTTTTGGGTGAATTAAGCTAATAACATAAATATATAAACGAATTAAAATACTAACATACAATACTTAAAATTAAATATATGGCAGTGGGCCATATTAGTTAGAATACTATTTTGCCCCTTAAAATAAATATATCTTCTAAATTTGGTGCCCCACAAGATATAAGTTATGGCCCACATGAAATTAGCTTATCGACATAACTTCTCTTCTCACTCTTCTCCTCTATTCATTCTCATCTTCCTCTTTCTTCTTCTTTGTAATCTCTTTTCTTCTTACCATCTCTCTTTTCTCTTCCTTTTTTTCATTTTTCCTCCTTAATTTTGGAATCCGATCATTTTTACCTGTTTGGGTTTGATTTCATCAATATTTATTACGGATTCTATCTCTAACTGTGTTTTATTTTGTATATTTGTTATAATTCTATAAATTTGGTAGGGTTGTGATTACTTCAGTGTTTTTTGGGGATTCTAACTCTTGATGACTTTTCTCTAGCATAACAGTTTCATTTTCTTAAAATTTTAACAAGAACCATAGCTAGGGTTGAAAGTGTGCTTCAGACAATCATGAAGAAGATGACGGCGAGTTTACGGAAAACAAGTGGTGGTTGCTGTAAAATTTCATGTTGGATATAAATAAATATAGTTTGCTGCAAAAATAATATGAATTGGTGTGTGGTAACAAAGATATGATGTTCAAAGCGAGAACCCGCAAACAGAAGACAAAGTCCGTAGAAATTGTTTTCAAACCCTGAGAATTGGATTTGAGGGTATAGATATAACTAGAGAGTTTTTCGTTTGTTTGATTAACCTCTGATTTGAGGGTATAGATAACGTATGAAGAATCAATTAATCCAATTGATGTTCATGGTGATGCTTTTCGTGTACCTCAGGATGTCACATGTGCCTATATTATTACACTTGAAACACGAAGACATATTGAAAAACTAAGAAAATGAAGACACAAATCAGTTAAAAATAAGATAAGATTTTGCAAGAATCATAAGGGTCCAAGTAGCTACACAAGTGCAGCCATTGTGGTATTAAGGGCATAACAAATTTTTTAAATTGATCTATCAAATTATTGATGTAACTTTTATATAATATAATTAAATAGAATAAGATCTAACTTTTATGGGAACAATTTATCAACTCAATTCATTGGCTCGATTAATTAGTATGCTAGGGTTTAAAAGAGAGTTCTTACGATGAGGCGATTCCACGGCGATGAGACGATTCTACGACAATGATGGCGACACAATGGTATTTTTGCAGAATTCTCTCATTTCTTCTTCCAAGTCGGTTTCGATCGAGAACACCCAGTTAAGCTATGTTATTTTTTCTTCTTCTATATGACTTATGTTGGTTTTGATCTATTACGATCTTCTATGTGAAATTGATCCTCCTATGCAATAACATAATCTTTGTAGAGTCGGATCTAAAATGTTCCCAGAAGAGTTTTACTCAATCGCACCCTATTTTTTGGGATTTATGATCTTTGCTAATGAGATCTATCGATGTAACATTACTTCATATATTCATTATGTTCTTAATGGATTTCGACCTGATTTCCCAGATAATCAATTTAAAATTTGGAAGATTGATGTGAATTTGGTTTTGATACTTAGAATTTCATGTTATCATTCTGATCTAGCTTTCGAAATTAAAGTTTGGAATCAGATTCGAACCCAATTTATTTTCTATGTTTAAGCCATTGAGATTCTCAATCGATTTCTGGTTCTGAGTTTGAATCAGCAATATGAAACTAATAAAGTGGGTTTAATTCATGTAAGATTATTTGTTGTTTTTTTGATACTACCACAATTGAATTTGCTCACCAAGTTCAAGATGTATCTGAATGCTCAACATTTGATGACCCTAATTATATATATTAACAGATGGAACAGTATTATGATCACCTTTTTAATCAATATGATGGTTCGGCTGATTAGAGTCCATAAACCTACTGTATGTTTCTTCTGGAATCCTATAATTGATTCTAAATCGGTGTTTTATAAGAATTTTTTGATGGATGTGAAGAAATATTTGAAGTCAAATTTGATATCCTTAATTTCCAAACCGTTAGTAACCGTTGATTTGTGTATATGCTCTTATGATCTAATTTCCAAACTGAAACTTAGAATCTTTCTCAGCAATATGATCCTTGATGCTAATGAAGTTTTGTTTATGCTTACTTTCTCATACAAACGATTATCTGAAGTAATATGTCCATGGGAATTTCAACCATTAAGATGTCATGTTCTTAATATGCTCATAGAATCATCGTTTCTAATTATTGACTTAATTATGATTTTCTTTCTTGAGGTTATCAAGTCTGTGTCAAATTATGTTGTTGATGCTTTGAGAATGAAGTTTGATTTCATTATGGAATTGTTACAGTATCATCTGAAATCAAATATGTTTGACTCAAGAAATGAATTTTATTGTTTGTTCATATTTGACTTAATGAGAATATTAGATTATGTGAGTGTATATGATATTCTTGTTACCTATGTCTTATTACTGGAAAGAATCCTGAATTCTCTTATTTTAAAATCAGATCAGATCATTCAAATATATCTCCAGATTAGATTTTGCTGTGTCACCACATTTAGTTTTGATGATTTGATCATTTTGTTTCCTGGTTTAATTGGTAGTATTCAAATCAGAGTATACCTCTTAATCTTATGAGATCTTATAGTTCAATGGAATCAATCTAAAATATTCTGTTTTAATATACAGATTTTGTTAATGATATGTTTAAATGGATATATAAGAGTCGATTCTTTACTAGTTTCTTCGTATTCTCATTTAGTTTTTCATTTCTCTCAACCAGTTTTATTGGCTAACTTTTTCTGTTTCCTCTCTAAAATGTCGCAGCTGAACCTAGCTAAGAAAGCTTTGGAGGCTAAGTCACCTCAAAGGAAATTGAAGATCAAGGTCCCAGCCATTGACAATGCTAACCTTGCTCGATGTTCAAGACTATTACTTGGAAGATGTCTAAATCCACTTGCTCAGGATGTAGACACTTTGATCCATTTGATGCCGCGATTTTGGAACATGGAAGGTCGAACCTCAGGTCTTAATCTGGGAAATGACATATTCTAGTTCGAATTCAAGTCAGAGAGGGATCTAAAGCACATCCTTAAGCTCCGCGCGAGCAGGTTTGATGGCTGGATGATAACATATGCACCCTAGAAGGCATTTGCAGATGCGAACTACCCTCACACAATTTGCTTCTGGGTGATGATCACGGGAATACCATTTGAATACAGTATTGTGGAGATATACAGGCTTGTAGGTTGATCATTGGGACGAGTTCTGGAAAAAGATGTGCTAAAGAGGAAGGTACTTATTGAAATTTCATGTTCGAAACCCCTTATCTTCTCCTCTTCGTTGAGTTTCAGGAAGGACAAGAATCTCAACTTCTGATTGAATATCAAAATCACGAGGGATACTGTCCTTTATGTTATCGGATGACTCATGCTGCAGACACTTGCTATAAAGCAAAAAAGAAGGTTGCAGATTCATCTAAAGATAAAAAGGTGAAGAGTTCAAATGCTGGATGTATGCAGAGTTACAAAGGAGTTGTTATCAATGAGAACAACTCATATAGACATAACAAGCATGCTTCCAATGATATGAGTTAGCCATTTGTTGGTGCTTGAGATAAAGGCAAGCAAATTGTTACATCTCCTAAGCAGAGGTTCAAGGACTCTTGAGGGACATATAAAAGAATTTTTGCAGTTGATGATAAAAGTCTTCATTCTGCTCAGGCTTATGAAGCTACAGGTTCCACATCTCGTAGTCTTAATGTGGAGATGATGTCTAATGAAACTGGTTCACTTTCTACAAAGAAAGTCCGCCTGCCATTGTTTCAAAGTTCTAATGAAGCGATGACGGTACCTAATGTGGATCCTAATTTACATATAGGTTTGCCCAATGATATTCCTATAATGAATATACAGCCTGAACATGATCAAAATTTAAATGATTTATAGGGTCAGGCTGGAGATGCAGAGATTAATGAGCAATTGCTGTCAACTCAAGAGGCAAGGACTAATGTCACAAGTCCTGAGGATTTTCTGGATGACGATGAGGATCTTCTGTATTTTGAGGAAGAGATAAATCCGACTGATGAGGAACTTGCAGAATCAGCTGAGTTTGTAAGAAATTATAAGCTTCAAGCACAAGAGAAGGAACTTGAAGAAGCTTCAGTTCAAGCTTCGAAACCGCCTTTGGTTCCGGGTAAACCAACGTCAAAGCCATCAACTCCACTACGTGGAGTCAACACTAGGAAGATGATAACTGTTGCAGCGATGTCGCCTCGTATAGCATAGAAGGAAGCTAAAGCAAAGTCGAAGCAAGCTAAGAGTGAGGAAAATGCTCAAATTTTTTATTATTTTAGATGTTTAAGATCCTTTGTTGGAATTGCCAAAGTATTGGCAGTAGGATACAATAAATTTTCTTAGAGGGATCTGAAAAAATATAAACCTCAGTTTTTATTTCTTTCTGAAACTAAGAAATTTTTTTGATATCATGGAAAAAATACAAGCCCATTTGGGACATAATTCAATGTTAGTCGTTGAACCAAATGGTAAAAGTGGAGGATTGGCTCTATTATATAATGATTTTTTGGATACGACTCTAAATTACAAAGATAAAAGAATGATTGATGTATCATTGATGATGAAAACAAAAATAGATGTTACTTTTGTCTACAGCGAACCAAATCAAAATCTTCGGGATCATGACTGGGAAAGATTAACAAAATTGGTATAATACACATAACACCATGGTTGATCATTGGAGACTTCAATGAACTAACAGGAAATCATGAAAAGCAAGGTAGTTCAATGAGGCACCCAAATTCATTTCTTGCTTTTAATCAGATGATTCAAAATTGTGGTTTGATTGAGTTTCCAAAGATTGGAAATATATGGTCATGGAGAGGTGTCCGGAATAATGGTATTATCAGATGTGTATTACATAAAGCTTATGGGAATGAGGATTGGCATGATTCATTTCCTGTGTCTGACATGGAGTACATCGATATGATAGGTTCATATCACCAACCAATCCTAGGTCGTTTTTCAGAATATACATATCGACGGAGACATCAGTTTATTTTTGATAAACACTGGATAGGTAAAGATAGATTCAAGGAAATTATGGAGAAACGATGGAAAAGATTACCCTGTAAACGTAAAGTTACGTTTTCAGGTCGAATCAAGAATTGTCGGAAGGAAATTTCTTATTGGAGAAACAAGTATATCCCTTCAGGATGATAAATGATTGACAAAATGAAAAAGCGAGTCGAGGATTTACAAAACCTAAATTCCTCGTCATCTGATGAACTTTCAAAAGCGAAACTAGATTTAAAACAAGCTTCTTTGGAAGAAGAATTTTACTGGAAGCAAAAAAGCCGAAATAAATGGCTCACAGAGGGGGATGAAAGTACAAAATTTTCCACGCTCAAACTAAACAGTGGTGAGCGAAAAATAGAATTATCAGATTATTTGATGCCTCTAGAGCATGGATAACAAAAGATGAGGATATTATTTTAGAAGCTACAAGATATTTCTCTGAACTATTTACATCAAATGGTAGGGTTATGGATCCTAACCAACTGGCACAAGTGCAAACTAAAATTACAGAAGCCGACAACTCTATGTTAATGAGAAGGACATCTGAGGAGGAAATTAAGAAAGCTCCCTTTATGAAGGATCCTGGAAAAATACCGGGACCGGATGATATGACAACTTTTTTTCCAAAAAATGTGGGAAGTGGTAAAGATAAATGTTTTTAAGTTAGTTAATGACTTTTTAATCTCAGGATCCTTGGAGCAAAGACTTAATGATACTAATATTTTCTTAATTCCAAAGAAAGCCAGACCAACAAAAATGGTAGACTTTCGTCCTATTAGTCTATGTAACATTGGATACAAAATTATATCCAAAGTTTTATGTAATAGTTTAAAGAAGGTAATGCCAAAATTAATCTCAGAGACACAATCCGCTTTTGTAGTGGGTCGTTTGATCACATATAATATATTGATTGTGCAAGAGATGTTCCATGCTCTTCGCACTAATAAAGCAGTGTGAGGTAAGTATATGGTTATCAAAACAAATATGAGCAAAGCATATGATAGATTGGAATAAAATCTTGTAGAAAATTTGCTTTCAAAAATTGGATATTGTGAAAATTGGATAAGATGTATAATGAACTGTATCACAAGTGTGAAATATCAAGTTCCAGTAAATGGGGAACCAAAAGATTCAATTGTACCACATAGGGGATTACGTCAGGGTGATCCTCTTTCTCCTTATATTATTATTTTATGTACGGAGGTCCTGATCTCAATGCTGAAAAAAGCAGATATGGATGCAAAGATTTCCGGTATTTCTATTGCAAGAGCAAGTCCGAAAATATCACACTTACTTTTTGCGGATGACAGTCTATTCCTTTGTAAAGCTACTATGGAAGAAGCTGAATATATTGTCAAGATTCTTAAAGATTATGAAAAAATCTCTGGAGAACAAATAAATTTTGACAAGTCGTCAATTCAATTTGGACATGTAGTCCCAAATACGGAGAAACATATGATTCATAACATATCTATGATTAAACAAGTGGGTGGCATGGGATCTTATCTTAGACTGCCAGAAGATATTGGAGGAGCAAAGACTAAGGTCTTTGCTTTTGTTCGGGAAAAACTTCAAGAAAGGATTAATAGTTGGACGTCGAAATTCCTATCTAAAGGTGGAAAGGAAGTTTTGATCAAATCAGTCCTAACAGCTTTACCAACATATATCATGTCATGCTTTAGATTACCTAAGATAATAGTAAATAAATTAAATTCTGCTATCGCAATTTTTTCGTGGTCTAGTTCTGAAACATCAAAAGGCGTCCATTGGATGAGATGGAAAAAACTATGTAAACCAAAAACGGAAGGTGGACTTGGCTTCCGCGCTTTGAAGGATTTCAATACTGCGCTATTAGCAAAACAGTTGTGGCGTTTAATTGATTATCCTGATTCACTATTTTCGCAAGTTATGGTGGAGGAGATATTATAAAAATAATTGCCCCTTTATAGCGAAAACGACTTCGACCCCATCCTATGGTTGGCAGAGTATCATGTCATCTAGATCCCTGGTGGGTAAAGGGATTATTAAGAAGATTAGTGATGATAGATCTATAGCAGTATGGAGAGATCCTTGGATTCCACATACCCAGCCAAGACCGGCATTAGGTTTTGATCAGTCCATATACCCAGATCTTACTGTTGATCAATTTATTGATTTTCGTACAAGATCATGGCGTGAGACAATATTATGACACTATTTTGTTCCATCAGATGTTGAATTAATATTGGGTATCCCTATTCCATATAGGACAAGATCTGATTATTGGGGATGACACTATATAAAAACAGGCCGCTACTCTGTTAAGTCGGGATATGCTACAGAAGAGAATAATGCTTTAACTGAGACAGATAGACAATGTCCTAATTTATGGGCTCTTCAAGCCAAAGTTTGGAAACTAAATTGTCCAAATAAGATCAAGCATTTTATATGGCAACCATTATCAGGATGTACTGCGGTTAAACATAATCTTAATACTAGAGGTATACAGTGCGACCCTAGATGTGATAGATGTGGAGCAGAGGTAGAAACGATAAATCATGTGCTTTTTGAATGTCCCCATGCAATTCAAGTTTGGGAACTATCGTGTGTACCTTCAGCTATGGATATTTTCCCCACAAAATCATTATGGTATAATATGGACTATCTTTTCTGGCGAGTCCCAGATTCGAGATCTTAAAGTTATCCCTTGGATAATATGACTTCTATGGAAAGGTAGGAATGATAGTTGCTTCTCAGGAGTAAGTAAAAATCCACCAGATTTATTATTCCAAGCATTACAAGAAGCACATGAGTGGGTAGAAGCGAGGCGTCCAAAAACAATACCTTTACAACCAGGATGTCTTAATGCTGCTATACCATGGCCAGCGGTGTCACAACCTTTAACTACCAATCCTGATTTTATGGGTCACATGTGTTTTGTCGATGGGTCATGGAAAAATACTGACGGGTATTGGTTGGGTGTGTTTCTCTAATGATCACACTGGTATCAATATGGGTGCTCGTTGGCGTAGGAGAAGTCTCTCTGCACTATACTCAGAAGTTGAAGCCCTTCTCTGGGCAATGGTCTTTAATTTCTTTTTAGTTCTTGGAAGTGGCTTTCGCAACGGATTGCGCGGACGTAATAAAGATCATGTCAAATCCAGAAGATTGGCCTGCCTTTCAAATTTACCAAGAAGATTTTTTCAGGTTGGAATCTCTGTTTAATGTTTTTTCACTATTTGTTATTCCAAGATCACTGAACCATTAAGCTGATACTCTTGCTCGTTCTATTAGAGAGTCATATCATGGTTTGGTTGTGTAATCGTGTTTTTTCTATGCTATTTTGGAGTATAAATCTATTATTAATATATTTATCCTTTGACAAAAAAAATTGTACGCTAGAGACAGATTAAAATCTAGTGTATATATTTTGTTTGTTTAGATTTGTTTGTCAAACTTCAGTTTATGCTAATAGATATATCTTAAATACATGATAAAGTATGTTGTTATTATCGTTAAATTATATATTCAACTAGATGATGTTCTGTGCTATGCACAAGTTATGTTTTCGTAAGAACTTATTTTGTAGCTATTTTTATTTATTTCTAATATTTATATATAATATTTTTTGGAACCTGATCTAACACTAACAGTACTAGAATCCAAGGTTCCTGATCAAAAGAGTGGGAGAGAATAGACAAAGATACTTTTGAGTTGGATTGGAGCAAGAGTAGTTAACTTAAACGAGTAGAGATAATTGCCGACTAGGGTGTTCTTATTAGCTTGAGATATGTCAAAAACCGATTTCTTTTTCAAAGAATTGCGCTTCTATTTATATGTCATAGATGTGGTTATATATGGAGAAAACAAAGGAAGATTTACAATTGTGTTGATAAGATTGAATCTGGTAAGATTCATGTTAGATTTATGGAAATTTTCCATGTCGAAATAGGAAAATTTCTATTTCTTTGTTTTGCGTAAGTGTCATCCAACTATTCTTCGACTTCGAAGAATTTTCTGAGATGAGACTTTGACCAATTGTTTCCTGTGGACTGAAGTATGATCTCAGATCCACCACCAACAATTGTCTCCTTCAGACTCGGAAAATTCTTGGTGACAAATTTCTGAGTCAAAAGGTTTTCCAACTTCCAGAATCTTCGGACCACATGTCAGATTGTGAATGAACTATTCGAACACTCGCTTTGGTTTAATGCGAATCGTAATTATTACCGTGTAGCATCACTTCGATTTCCCCCCCCCCCCC